>SNQJ01S0000009.1:355460-379161 GCA_010110895.2 Picea sitchensis | reverse complement strand
AGGTTGAAGATTTGGTGAGAGGAGTGGACAAACTACCTCAGGCAACAGGCCTTTCAGTAATTAGTAGAAGAAAAACTTTGAATGCAAGATCCTCTGGTTCAGAGCTTTGAGGAACTGAAAGGGGGGACTTGACTGGATTCTCCAATTCCAAGTCGTTCAGTGCTAAGAGAATCACAGGGACTGATTAGAAACAATGCAACTGTTACAGTGATCAAATCTACATCATCCTATAACAATTACAACTCGACTAGATTCTCCAATTCCGAGTCATTCTAACACAGTGTAAACAAAGACGTGAAATAAAATTACATTCATAAGACAAGAAGTCTCAAGAGTCCATGCATAACCAGAATAACAGTGCTTCATTAAATTTTTACCACCAGGAGCCTCGCTCAACCATCGATCCTTTACAAAATACAAAGACTGAGTTTTTATACTCAGAGAAAATCGCCTAACATCGGCGTGCTCAGTTATCTGGGCTTGGTGTCCCTTCAGCCAAATTCGGACGGGTATTCTTTGTTAGACGCCACCTTAACTGCGCATGGCTCCTGCAAGGGGAGTTGCTGAGCCATTAAGTGCCGAGCTAGCGTGTGCAGACTTCCTCTGGCTGGTCGAGGACTCGGCATGGCTTCTTTAGAAAAATGGGTACACGGGACCCTCTCGAGCAAACCGCTTGCCAGATTATCCATACTTTGCACTTAATTCTATGAGGAGAGGTTTCAAACACCCCTTCTCGTTTTCATTTACTCCAGGCGAAAACCAGGATCGAGCTCGGATCAGATGGAGCATGGAGATCACGATGATCCTTTTGGCAACTAGACTCGACGCCTTTGGATGCTTTTTGCACAGCTCCTTTCTTTCCCAAGTGACCACATGTTGTGACCCTGTGTCTATTCCCAAAACGATTTCGGCATTTGCAAATGGAAGGAGTTAATCCTTGCTTATTCACATCTGCGATGAGTGAAACGTCGAGATGGCCTAATTGGGCGCCACGCGTCCCTCTAAGATCTGACTGCCCTGAACTTACTCGGTGATGTTGTGGGCCTGGGTCTTGGACACTCCCGGCACCTCGCGCATCGGGAATATGATGGGCTATTCCTTGTATTTCGAAGTCGCGATGGGCGAAAAGGCGAGGAGCCTAATCGCGCGCTAGGTGTCTCCTGTGGATGAATGGATGAGGCTGCTTCACGATACTGCGGGCCTGACTCTGGGCACTTTCGGCACTCCGGGGTTCGGGGTTTCAAGATGTGAGATGATGCGGGACTTTCACCCTTCGAACTCTCGAATGTCGATATGCCGACTAGATCTCGCACTATGTGTCGCGGGATCGGACGACCTAGATTTAGTCTCGGCATAAAGTCGCTTTCTTTGACGTTATACATCGGTCAACTTGGTAGCCTCGATATCCCGATGACCGTTGATATGCTCTTATGGATGAATTTGGGCTGCTGACAACGTAATTTCACCCGCTCGCTTGATTGGAAGCCTCAAAACGAGATTTTTCCATGCTGCGCTCGGGTGCTTCTCATGCGACTTGCAGACCCGAATACACTTGCGCCTAGGACAAGAAATGTCGCTAACAGGTGGCAAGAAAAACCCCCATTTTCCCCTGCATAGAGGTCTTGAAGTGGCTAACCGACCACACAGATGGGAAGAAATGTTTGATCAATGATGAGAATGGAGGTTGCGTCGGATTTTTTCTCCCGACGGAGGTCCAGAAATACTACAAGCTCAGGGAACTAGAGGAGCGGCTCAACATGGAATTCATGGTGAAGTTCTATGAATTCAATGACACCAATTGGTTGATGGCCTCATGGTGGAGGGAAGACAAGAAATTCACCAATTAGAGCAACGTATGGTACGGGACAATGAACCTGAGGGAGCCATACATCTATTTGATGGCTCTCATCTACCGGCTATATGCAGAAAAGCATTGCTCCAAGTTTTCGGAAGCATGGATGCCTTTGGCATACACAGTTGCAATTGTTGGGAACAACTTCAACTGGGGAGAAATGATATCCAAACAATTGAGCACTTGTGTGCAGTAGGCTCAAACACAGAAGGAAGGAGAGGCACCAACTTTCTACATGGCATTGTATCTTCTCGATATCATCTACGCCAGGAACGTCTTCGTCGACATGAATCTGCGTTGGCATGTTGCAGAGCTCCCGATCCACGTCTACTTCAGCGTGCTATGGGAAAACAGGTACAAGGAATCTTACACCCTCATCTGTGATGAATTCATCGCCTGCATTTATTTCATTATTTTTAAGAAGGAATTCCCAAGGCTATCATCGATAGTCATGAAAATGATAGCCAAGATGGGCCATTGGTACTTGGACGAGAGCGCAACCTACATCCGGGTGTTCAAGGCCACCGGAGCACCACATCTCCTACGAACTCATGTCCCAGATCGGCTCATCGTGGGCTACAATGCCACCCTGGTCAAAGACAAGAAATGAGAAATTTTTTATCAGACCATATTGCAGGGCTACAATGCCACCCTGGTCAAAGACAAGAAATGGGCTTGCATACCCTATGGTTTCCATGTAGGTTTCTGTTTGGTAATGGATACCGCACAAGATAAACAAGAAGGGTTGAGCCAACTCGAATTCAGGCTCCTGACAGACCAATTCCGCAAGCATGATCCAAAGGACCTGGTCCTGCAACATGCTTCATAGGTGTCATCGTGTTGGTCGTATGCTCACAATAAGTTCGAAGATGAAGTCTTTAAAGAGAATGCCCATGACTGGGACGAGGTGGTGCAAAGGATGGCCAACACGAAAATGACCAGGTTTCAATGCCATCAGCATGGATGAACATGTGGTAATAACATAGCAGTCGGCTCAACAGGCCCTTAGAGACAGGGAAGAAATCAAAGTAGCAGAGGCAACAGAGGTGCAAAGAAGCGGATTGTTTTTACACCGAAGGCATAGACAAGGTGATTTCTCCTAATGGAAAATGCACAGAGAGTCATTGAGCAGTTGCAGAATGACCTGGATAACGTAGAGATGACAAGGGTTCCTGCCGACAATCCAATCGAAAGTCGAGGAGGACCAAGTGATCCAGAGCTGATACAAATTGAAGAAAACACCGGGTCAGATAACCCTGAAGCTTCAACACCAAAGTTCGGACCACCAGGGGAGGTTTCGGCTCAGTCCAAGATAGCGAGGACATCATGAAGAGCGAATACACCAAATCCCTTGTTCGATCTAATAACCATCTACGATGATGAGGAGAGTTCAGAGGTGTCTCTGGTCACCCTGGTGAAAATCACAGAGGAAACAGAACCTGAGAAAGCTTCCACCCCGGGTCTCGATGCTCCAAGTTGGAGCAATCCACAGAATGAGCATGAGGTAGAAAATGCCTTGGACACTGAGCCACTTGACACACCATGAGTCCCTATGGATAGCTCAAGGGATGAGCTAGGATCGGGTGAACAAGGGGAAGAAATTCCATAACTGAAAATCGACATCTCGACAGCCGATTATCAAGTAAGTATTATCGACCCTGCCCCTGATTCTTCAATTTCAACCAGTACTTTGCCTCCCTATGAGAAACAACCAGAGGTTGAGCCTTCAGCATGTGTACAAGAGGTTCAAGAACCCAATCTTGAATAGATATACATCATCGAGAGTCTGGGAAACACCCTTACCTAGGGAGAGCAACAAATCCCCGAACTAGAGGATGAGGTCATTGATATACAAGCCATCGCCTACGACCAAAAGAGTAAAGCCATCATGAAGAGAACCACTAAGAAGAGGAGGCTTACTTTGGACAGTTCCATCCTCATCACCACATAGGAGAAATTTATTAGCACGGAGCATGGCAAGACGTCCGAGATTATCGGCGCAGGGATGGCAATCACAAATGCCACCCTGGATAGAGCAAAGAAATATGAAGAGGAGTTGGTGATTGTGCTAAAGGAGTTGGAGCATCTGCACCATTTGGAAAAATATTATCAAGACTCCATGCAGGCCACAGTATTGTTGAGAAGTGAATTCCAGGATGCCTACGACAAATTCACAAGTGAGCGACACCTTTTCATTGCAGGGATAGTCGACTTCCAAGAAGATACCCTTATGGTGTTGGCAACCTACAAAGACTTGGAAATATGGTGTGAAAAAGGCCCATCAAGCGGTTGAGAGAATTGATTACATCAATGTGGCTCAAAAGGGTCGAGACACCGAAGAGCATGACATTCGGGTGCTAAGGGACAGCAACATTGACCGTATAAGGAAGTCGAATGAATACTGGGTGAAGATGGTCGAAGAACCTCAACGGGATATCCAAGAAAAATGGGTCGATTATGAAAAGAGTTGGACCAAGATCAATCATGCGATGAGAGACATCGGTCTCCCAGAATTTGGCGCACCTGAGGACTTTGTCAACTTGCATGACATAGTCAAACTACATGTAGAACAAGACTCATTGTGGACTGCAGAGATAGAAAAGGTGGAGAACATGGTGCCAGGTCAAGTACAACAGTTCATGGAGCACCCAATCAAGGCTCGGACAGTGTTACAACAGATAAGTGTTAAAGTAGTCAAGTATCGAGCATGGGCAGTGGAGATAAAGGAGATCCTTTTGGCCCTGATGGACCAACACAGATTCCTGTATGCCAACACATGCAAGGAAATCTTCATCAAATGGTTAGAGTATGAGAAGAGTCATCTACTTAAGTGAAACCATTTGATGACTCTTGGAAGACTAAGAGATAAAAGTGCCATGTGGCGATGTTTTGTTCTACTTAGCTTGCACTTTTGATAGTTATTTTTAGTTAATAATTTGTTATAAATAAGAGGATCGACCTGTTAGAAGGGGTCGATGGTTTTTGCAAAGACCCTCATTTTTGGATTTGTAAAGAACTATTTCGGAGCAACCTTAATTGAGAAGTCATGTTTAGGACCAGAGACAAGTTTTTGTTTTCCATCAAAGGCGTGTGTGATTGGATCATAAGGAGGAATTACTTCTGACTTTATCTCGTGAATGTATGTTGTAATGAGTAAAAAATTTTGAATCTATTGATAAGATAGCTTATTCAATATTTTAATGATGGAAAACAAATCATTGCGTTAATGTGTGATTAGTGATTAGAGCTACGAAATCTAATTTTCTTGCCATCATTTTATTGCATGTATGTTTTCTTGTGATAATTGTATCTCAAACAATAATTGGAATACCAACAAGTTAATGTATTAGTATTAGGCTTGTCGTAGGTGTAATAATCAGTGTCTACATGCTTGAGTATGAGGGTTATCCTGAGCTCATCCTTCTTCAGTACTTAAGCCTTTTCCCCTTTTGTTATCCAGTTGGTTTATACCAGCATATATCTTGTATCAGACCCACCTATAAGAGAAAACACAAAAAAGAGAGTGTTCAAACTGAAGGAGGATTTTTCACGAGAAGATATCCCGTAAATCACTACGTAAAGCCCATCGATTAATTGGTCGGATCGCAAGATCTGGAGAACCATTCCACTATCAAACGTTGCAAAGTCTAATTGGGCCTCAGTGGCAAGTTTGGTTCCTACTGCTGAGTTAAAGGGATTTAGGACCCCTCAACAGAATTGGCGCTAGGTGGGCCTGAAAAATGAATGGCTGACAAATTTTTTGATATAATATTTCACACCCTGTAGATTCAAAAATATCCCACATGCATGGCTAGTCATTCTCAAGATATCCCACACACGCTGAGTACTCCTGAAATGAGTAACTCACCCCAGCAAGAGGAAGAACATTTATTCACTGAAATACGTTACGCTCTTCCCCGTGAGGAGTTGAACCAGTTCAGAAGAATCACAAGAGCTTACGCCCGACAAATCAAATCACTACCCTTAGCTCTGTTACTTCCTCATAGAAAACAAGTAAGCAGACTAGGGGTCGACACCCCCGACTAGGTTTTTGTTCACACAATAGAAGACCTGATAAATTTCACCCTCACTGAAATCGAACATCCTCTTAATCTAATACCTGAAACACCGGCTGGTAACTGCTCTGAGCCCGACGATTTTTCTAACGAAGAAGGGTTTAACTTTGAACGCTCAGTTTCGGAGTCGGACGATATGGGAGATAACAATGATCATAATGAAGAACGGGGAAATCCACCTCAGAATAATCAACCTTGGTTGGCTAGGGATGCTCTGGCCATCACCGGACGAGTACATAACCTTCCCCGACACCTAGAAAAGTTACTCCCTAAATTTGACCCTAAAACCTCAGGATTGCCTGAAGACCATATCAAAAAATTCATACTAGCTATTAGACTAATGAATTTCCAACATGTAGATGTAGTATGCGGGCTATTCCCATATACTTTTGAGAATTCGACCTCCACATGGTATTTTAACTTACTTGTAGGGCCCATAACTAGTTGTACGAAGTTTCAAAAGGATTTTCTAGATAAATTTGTAGAAGAAACCACTACAGGAGCTTTGATGGTTGAGTTATTCACCGCCACCATGAGTTCAAAGGACAAGGTTAAAGACTTCAATCAACAATTCATCACTATCCTAAAAAAAATTCAACCCGAAGCTAAACCCACTCAGGAGTTGCAAATCGAAGTATACAGTAATGCTCTCCCAGCTTCCATTTCCATGTTCGTAAAGAGGGCTGCCAAAACAACCTTAGTTGAGAATTTTGAGGAAGCCAAAACAATAGAATTCCAAATGAAGGGATGTAGAGAGAACCAAGTCTCAATAGTGAGGAAGGAAGTTCAACCCCCACCAAGGAGAGGACTCTTGTTGACCAGGCCCTCAGGGAAGCAAACAGAACCAGGTCCTGAAAAGGGAAGTGGAGACATAGAAGACCTACAATGAATGGTAAAGAAGTTGTCAAACAAAATCATAGACATGAAAAGAAATGCAAGGGAAGGAAACCAAGGTCAAAGGCCCTATAAACCTTTTTTTTTTAAATAAATCCACCATTCAAAGCGATTGAACCTCCCCCAGCCAACTTAAACATCGATCTAGGAAATGTAGCATCCGACTCTTTCTGTACCTACCACCAAGAGAAGCATTTTGAAAGAGATTGCCCACAATGGGTGCATGCCATGAATTTGATGGCCAATCGGTTTCTAGACGAGGTTTCCCTTACCGAACAATTAAGCAGCTCAGCTATGAATATTGTTGATCAAGAAGAATTTGATCCACTAGAAGAAACAACTATGTTGATATGGGACCCTGACCTACCAATGCCTTTCGATGATCTATTTCAGGATCAAGAACCACCCGCTGAGGTCTTGGTTGTACAAACGCGAAGTAGGGGTCAGCTTGTCTCAAATGATCTTACTACTACCCAAACTTCAGGAGGAAAACCAACGCTCGATTACCCGAAAGCACCTTTTTCTCCGGAATCAATCCTATGAACATTCATGCACGAGAATCGCCCAAGCTAGACTACAACATAGTAGAAGATTTGAAAAAGTTGAAGGCAAATATATCGGTCATGGACATGTGTAGAATACCTCGGTGAAAGGACTTTATGTTACAAGCCTTGAAGTCAATAGAAAATCCTATAACAAGCACTGACCAAGAAGAAAATTCAGCTCCCACAGATCTAAGAAATAAACCAATTGTAAACGCCTCCTCTGAAGATAAAAAAGGAAAGCCTTTTGTCCCACCGTTCCTTTTGACATTTGAAGTCTTCAACAGAAACCTCCATAATTGTTTGGTTGACTCAGGAGAATCCTCTAATGTTATGCCATTATATATATGCAAGAAATTAAACACAGTCCCTCTCAAAAGTGATAAACATGTGATACAACTAGACAGAACTCAGGTGAAGGTTATGGGAGAGCTCAAAGATGTAATGATTAGAATCGGCGACACCCTAAATTTGTTCAGGTGATTGACATCATTGTAGTAGATATCCCAGAAGTTTATGGATTGTTACTTAGTCGATATTGGTCCAAGAAATTAAACGGATACTTTAGTACAGACTCAGCTCACCTTTGGTTGCCATTAAAGGGACACATGAATATGATCAGGAATGATAGGGAAAGATATCTAAAACATATTGTCACCGACCTAGAAACCCTCAACGAACCCTCATCGACAGATTTCCCCACGCTAGAAAATTATTCATGTGACTCTGATTTCAGGAATTTCTCCCCCCTCTCATTTGATGTTCCTCTTGCTCAGAACTTTGAAATGGCTTTGCAAGAAAATTTGTCGACGGCGATAGAAGAAATCCTCTTCTTTCAAGAACCTTTATTCAAAACCACGGAGTATATAGGAGGAAAGTGGTAGGCAGAAATAAATTGATGGTTTTCAATCACCAGTTTGGACCTTATAATTTGATGGATCTAAATCGCAAGAAGGGTCAAGGGCAGGGTGTATCCTTATTGATCCGAAAGGTAAACAAAATTTCTTTTCCTCCGAGCTAGAGTTTGAATCCACAAACAACACCGTAGAATATGAAGCTCTAGTACAAGGGCTAAAGAAAGCCATGGACTTAAACGTTAAATCACTAAAGGTTTTCGAAGATTTTGAGATCATTGTTAGGTAAGTAAGGAACATTATACATTGCAACTCTCCCCACCTGAGGAATTATCAACATGAAGTGCACAGACTGATAGAAAATTTTGAAGCCTTCAACACCACAGTGATCCCAAGAACAAAGAACACATTGGTCGATTCCCTGGCCACCGCTGCCTCAAGGCTATCCCATCTAGAAGATTATGAAGCCTTCTGGTTCACTGTGGAGCTACTCTACAAACCATCGGTGCCCAACAATATTTCTAATTGGAAGGTCTTTGAAGGAGATGAATAGATCATAAACTTTTTAACCAATCGGGATAATTTTAAAGACCTGGATATTGATAATGAAGTATTTCAGAAGCAATTAACAGAAACCGATTCTCATACAAATCAACCAACTGACAAACCAAGGTCTCACACGATACCGAAAGGGGTAGCCAATTTAGAAAACCTTTTTGAATTAAGGGAAAGATTTAAAGGGTCAACGAACACAAAGACAGGGAGTTCTTGTCCCATGTACGAAACCATTAATCTAGGAACCCCAGAGAACCATAAGAATATTAATCTCGGCAAGACAGTATCCAAAGAAGAAAGGAAGGCCTATCTCAAACTTTTCAGAGAATATCAATATGTCTTTGCATGGTCCTACCGAGATCTGAAAACTTACGATACTCGTATCATTCAACACACAATCATGTTAAATCCCAAAGTGAAACCCTTACAACAAAAGCTCCAGAAGTACCACCCATCTCTGGAACCTCTCATGTGTCAGGAGTTAAAGAAGTTACTAGATGCTAAAATTATCTTTCAAGTTAGACACTCCACATGGGTAGCAAATTTGGTTCCTTTCAAGAAAAAGTCTGGGGAAATCCATCTCTGTGTGGATTTCAGAAACCTCAACAGAGCATCATAAAAGGATAACTACTCAGTCCCACCGATGGAGCAACTCTTGTAGACCGTGTCTGGTTCCAAGATTTTTTCTCTGTTGGATGGTTTTTCAAGTTACAACCAATTTCTAGTTTCAAAGGAAGACTGTTTGAAAACTACCTTCTGAACCAAGTGGGGAACCTTTGCTTATAAATGCATGCCCTTTGGGTTAATCAATGCAGGGCCAAGCTTCCAAAGGGCCACGTTCACAACAAAGCCTTTTGGTTGCTTCAAATAGATTTCTTCTTATAGATCCCCATGTAGGAATGTTGTCTTCACATCCATTTGTTCTACTTCAAAATCAAATGCAACAACAACAAATAACAAAAATCTTATAGAAGTTAACTTGGCAACATGAGAAAAAATATCACCAAAATCAATTCCCTCAACCTGGGATTAACCATTTTCTACTAAATAAGCTTTATGTTTCTCCACTTTGCCTTCTGCATTCAGCTTCTTTTTAAATACCCATTTGTTGCCAATGGGATTTCTTCCAATAGAAAACTCCACTAGATGCCAAGCCTCATTATTATCCAGGGTTGTCATTTCTTCATCCATGGCATTTTCCCATAGTTTTCCATCCTTTTAATCCATTGCCTCTGTGACAGTTCTAGGATCATCATCAGTAAAACATAAAGCAAAATTTCAATGGAAATCAGATGGAGTATACCTTTCAGATAGCCTTCTTTCTCGAACTGATCTCCTCAATACTAGAGTATGAGGATCTTCTTCTTCTGATTCATGTTCTTCTGTAGAGTCTGATTCATCATCCTTTAAATCAAACTCTATTTTCTCTAGTTCTTCCTTACTTGGTATGACTTCTTGTTTAACAACATCCTTCATTTCTCTAAATACCACGTCTCAGTTATACACAACCTTCTTAGTTTATGGGTTCCAAAGCTTATAACCTTTGAGACCATATTTATACCCAATAAATATACACTTTTTAGCCTTCTTATCTAGCTTACTCTTGTTTTCCTTTGGAACATGAACATAGGCCTCATAGTCAAATACCTTGGGTGTGTGAGAGAACGTTTCTTACCAGTACATACCTCTTGTGGAGTTTTGTCATCCAGCACCGATGAGGGTGATCTATTGACTAGGTAACATGCAGTACCCACTGCCTCTGCCCATAATTCTTTCCCTAAACTGACACGACTGAGCTTGCACCTTATTTTTTCCATCAACATCCCATTCATCCTTTCTGAAACTCCATTATGTTGATGTGTATATGGAGTAGTCTTCTTCCTTTCCATACCGCACTTCTTACATAATTCTTCAAATTCATTACCGTAGAACTCTCCACCATTATCTGTCCTCGACACCTCAAATATTTTCTCTATTTGATTCTCAACAAGAGCCTTAAACTCTTTAAACCTGTCAAAGACTTCAGATTTATTCCTAAGGAAATATATCCAAGTATTCCTCGAGAATTCATCCACAAATGAGACATAGTACATAGATTTTCCCAATGATGGAACCGACACAGGTACAAACACATCATTGTGAACTAGTCGTAAAAGTCCTTCTTCCCTAGTTGCACAAGAGGGGAATCCTACCCGATTTTGCTTCCCATATACACAATGTTCACAGAAATAAAAATCCAGAGAGCAGTTAGACATACCTTCAACCATACCTCTCCCGTGTAGTAGTCGAAGATCCTTCTCTCTAATATGCCCCAACCTTTGATTCCACAGAATAACCTTTTCTCCAGAGACTCTAAGAGTTCTTTATTCTTCAACTCCAATATTAGAAACAATGGAACTATTACACCCATCACTAATAGTGCTTCCTTGCATCTTATATAGAGTTCCAAACCGAACTCCCTTCATCAACACCATTGCTCATCGAACCATCCTGTAGGTTTTCTATTCAAATATTATTTTTACCCCTGCATCATCCATTTTGCTTACAGAAATCAAATTTCTGTCCAATTCTAGGATGTGCAGAACACCAGGTAGTGTTCTAATCCTTCCATCTATGAGCCTCAACTTGACTTTTCCTCGACCTATGATTATGGTTGTCAATTCATCACCTAAGAAAACATTACCTCCATCATACCTTTCATATTCACAGAACCACTCCCCGTGGGGAGTCATATGAAAGGATGCACCTGTGTCAACCAACCATGGCTCATGATCTGCATGTGTGCTTGAAGAAGCCAATTACACATCCCCTCCTTCTTCCTTGGAGGTATTTTATTCTATAGAAAGAGATTCTTCAGATCCCTTCTTTTTCTCAACTTTAAATCTACACTTTTTCTTGTAGTGCCCTTATTTTCCACATGTCCAGCATACCTTTACAAACTTTCCAAGAGACTTAGATCTTCCCTTAGACTTAGATCTCCCACTTGAGGACTTAGATCTATTTCTTTCCTGGGAGCATCCTCTTGCAAATAATGCATATGTGCTCTGTCCTTCCATGTTCTTCCATCTCATCTCCTCCAACAACAAGGATGAGACCACTTCATCAAACTTCAAGGTAGTTGTACTACTACCTATGGCCACAACCAGAGTATCCCATGAGTCTGGTAAAGAGCATAGTAAACTGATACACTTATCTTCATCTGAAATTTTAATCTCAACAGATACTAACTGACCTACCACGGTGTTGAAGGCATTCAAATGCTCTACCACCGAGTCTCCATCTCTCATACTCAGGTTATACAGCTTCTTTCTAAGGAATAGTTTATTTACTAGGGACTTAGACTGATACAACTTCCCCAACTTATCCCATAWATATTTGGTTGTAGCTTCCTCCGACACATTCAGTAATATTGAATTTGAGAGACACAGTTGGATTGTGTTATTCGCCTTCTGATCCAACTTTTTTCAGTCATATATTGAAGTTCTTGTAGGTGCAGTATTTGGATCCACCACAATCCACTGATCTATGTCCACCAACAGATCTTCCATCTTGAGCTTCCACAGCTCAAAACTTTGCCCATTAAACTTCTCGATCTCCATTTTCGAACTGCTCACCGTTTCTTTTCACCTGAAAAATCAATACCACGGATCTCCCACTGTAACAAGGCTTATAATAGTCTCGAGCCAAACCCTTGACCATAAAGGTGTCCCCCTAAAGCCAACAAAGCTCTGATACCAAATGTAGAGTTTAACCTTGTACAATTATTTACTGCAAACAAATTTTCAGTAAAAGAATAGAAAAGATACAATGGAAAATACAAACATTACACGGATATTTTTCCCCTGGAAAACCAACATATTCTATATTCATTCATAGTGATACATTATTTACACTACAATATACATATAGGAGCCAACGACATCCAAAAACATAAAGTAGTGAACTGGATTAGTCAACAACCCTAATTCCTTAGCCGGAAATAGAAAACCATCGGCAAAAACCATGTGCTGAAAAACTGCCCAACAATGGACATGAAAATCGAGGCAACACAAAAAACGAGGAAAAAATGTGGCACATTTCCCGAGGCAAAAAAATCTTGGGGGCGTTTCCCCCGAACCCCCCGCGCGCCCAACACAACGTAGCGGACACTATAACTAGTCGTGCAAATAATATAACACATACCCAACAATATTTCCATCAGATTCTATCGTATACGAGGGTATGGAATTGGCATTTAATTAAGAGCACCATACAATCAACAAAAATAGTAAAGCTACTCCAAACATATTACCAAGTATTGAGCATTCCTAATTTACAACTCTACTCTCAGAAAAAACCTCAACTAAGGACATTTGTAAATATGAAATCCAACGATGCTAGACAACACCACTGGACAAGAGAACAATTCCAAAACAGATACACCTTCTTGGAACTACTCCTTCAAAATTTTCTCAAACATGTAAACAGAGAATAACATAAAAATATATGATATAAAAAAAATGGAATCGGTTTACAAAAATCCAAATGCAACGACTAACATATCAAACTTGGAAACCATATTTTTATAAGTTGACTTTCATCATCTTGCAAATGTTAACATTTTCTTAAATATACAGTTATTTTCTTTGATATATGTTTCTCAATAGATCGCACAAGGTTTGTGGCCCCCAAAAACTTCATTTGTAATTACTTTTGTTGAGGAAATGTTGAAAATGGCATTCTTTTCTTTTTTTTCCAAAAAGATCTAGAAACTTTTCTAGGATGTTCTTGTTTCTAGAAATGGCCCGAAAATATAACTTGATAAGAAACAACCTACATTTGAAGGGAGTCACTCTAGACGAAAAGGGAATTTTTGGGTTTTATGAAACAATAAACGTGATATCAACATCATTTGAAAGGATTAAGGATGAGAAAATTAGTAGTTGAATAGTCATGCAAAATATACCACAAAGCAATGCCTTTCAAGAGTAGTTTTGGAAACTATTTACTCTCTAGAGTAAACCCTAAGAAAATTTGATGGTGATAACAGAGACAGATTTAATGCAAATGAGGAAATGACTTTGAGAGATGGTAAGTCATTTAGGGTGCTTTAGATAGGATTGAGAAGTGATCAATCAACCCATCAAACAAAACTAAGAACATTGCCTTATAATGTTTAGAACTAGTACTTGATACCTCAGTGTATTCTACAGCGTATGTGCCATTAGCAGAGGTGTGACAACGAGCTAGATCAAATGTGAAGCATTGGATCATATCTAAATATGGGTAAAGTTTGGATCAAAACAATCAACAAATGTATAATTTGAATTTTAAGGGATCCCCTGTATGCGACATTAATGATGATACCCATCATAGAATCATCTCTCCAGGAGTATATTTCCCCCAAATATAAGTTTCTAGAACTTGTCATTAAGCTTCCAGTGCATTGGATGAGTTTTGATTCAAGCCCAATCTATCCAAGAGTTCATGAAGACAACATTATGGGTTTCAAAATAAAATAAAATAAAGAAATTTGGTTTCCAAAAATATACCCTCAATCAGGTGAAGGAGAGTTATCTACAAGAAGTTTTAAGCTTGTGGTAAACGTTATCCCCAACTTCTAGGGATAAGTAAGGAGATGATGTCTCGAGGCCCTCAGGTTGCAGACATGGATTACCGAGAGACAACCTAACCAGCAACATCCACTTGCACAGACAGAGACCCACCTCGCCACCACATCTCCAGGTTCATCACGACTGTATCCACCACATCAGTTGGCTTCCAGAAAACATTGGGTCTTGCTCCATTAGGCACAAGCTAGGTATTATGGTGAGTGTCATTTCAATATTTGAGGCATTTGAGTTTGTTGTATCTATTATTGCTTTTGATTATGTAACGTTTGCTTGGGCATTTTGCTCTTTTCCCTGTTTTACTTTGGTGGTGCACATTGCACCCTAGTAAGTGGGTCACCCTTAGGGAAAGGTTTTCTACTGGGAGGTCCTCTTAACGATTCATCATGCCCCTCCTGACCATACTTATCACTTTCCACACCTTTCCCCCACGTCTCCTTAACTTTTGGGATTTTCGGGTGTACTGGCCCAAGAAGGAGTTGTCCCTCATTTCACGGGAAGAAGGCGCTGAAGGCCTAGAGACTTGTAGCTGGAAAAAGATAAAATTCAATCATGAACCTTCTAGATGATCACCCAAGGATCCCGAGGACAATGAAATGTCTCTCATAAGAAACTGATGGGACCCGTGAAAAATAACTAATAACAAAATTCCAACCAAGGTGGAGCATGTGAGGGCACTGTTTTCCATGCTTAGGTAGAAGCCCCACACATGTTTTCAACTTGGGGAAGCATGATGTGACCAAGGTAGAGTCAAGGCGGGCATTGTTTTTCATGCTTAGGTAGAATCCCCACCTTGGCTTCAACCTCAAAACATATTAAAAGAATAAAAGGCAATAAATGGGCTTCGAAAAAGGTTGCATTGAAAACGAAGGTGCAACACACCCTCTACAAAGGAACCCATAAATGAGATACTACAATCCCTTGTATGTCATGAACCCCATGCCAAAGAGTATTGTCCCCATCCATATCATCTTTTCCACATATCTTAGAAAGGGGTTCCACTCGGGAAACATTCCTTGACCTAGGGGACGATTCACCAAATAGGTCACCTTGTCAACCCTCTCATACCCAGACTTGGCAAGATGCATAGGGTCTTTGAGCACTTGTTTATTTTTATGAGGTGGTTTTTTATGCATGTATTTAGGTGGCTCTTTTATTGACTTGATTTATTCATCATGATGCATTTGACTTCAGATACTTGGAGGGTGCATCCATTTGTCTTTGCAGGACCTAGCTAGTGGACAGTTTTGGAAGAACAATCCTAGATTGGGCTTCCATGGAGCTTGAAGCCCACAAGATGGATGTCAAGGGCCCACACTCTGGATGACGATTATGTGCCTTTGGACGCCTAGAGGACACCTTGGAGTACCTTGCCTTACCCCTACATGACAAATGACTTGCTTAAAAGGGGGAAAATCTCACATTTTGGGGGTCTGATGTCACCTAGGGCTAGGGTTTGGTGGTGATGATGGACACTTGGAACATTTTGAAGGAAGAGGCCCATGGAGCATGGAAGAACAGTCTTGGTTGAAGACTATTATCCTTTAGATTCCTAGCCTTTCCTTCTCCAACTCAACGACTTGACCAAAAGTGCCAAAAGTTGCCCAAAAAGAGGGCGACGTCATGTTTCTAGGGTTTCTTTTATGTGCAAAGTATGAATTAAATAATATTATTTTTGTAAAGGGGAAAGATAAGAGTCATTGACCCCTTATCTCGTGTTTTACAATAAGTTTTGTGGACAAACTATGTTTAGAGGATTTGCATAAATAGATATCATCTCTATTTCATTTTTCATCATAGCTCTCTCATGCGGAGAAGGATACTTGGCTGAAATTTTTACCTTGCTTGGGAAAATTCATTCTCTCTCTCTATTGTGATATGATTGATCTCTTATCTTATGGAAGGAAGTGACGCGCTACTCTTGCAAACTCTTTCTCTTTTCTTTGATGAGGAAAATAGCTTGGTAATTAGGGTTTTGTCTTGGCATTTCTTGGAATTGGTAAGGAAAATCTGCACTTTGTTGGGTTTCTTTCTTGGTCCATGCTTGTTATTGGCTAGATCCTTGGAGGAGTATAAGGATTTACAACCTCCACCCATTTTTATCATTATTGTTTGTTGAAAAGGCTATTGCAAGGGTTGCTAGGAGGAGTAAAAGGGTTTAGACCCTCCTAGAATTTACCTTGTTAAGGTTACTATCTGAATCTATCCTCATATCAAAAATAAATTTTTAACAGAATTAATCACAACATTACTACAATTCTTCTAATATAATTATTTTTATAGCCAGAATATAATTTCAACAACAGAATTTAGAAACCATAGCAGAGCTTTTAAAAATTCCAAATGCACAGGCAGATATAACTTATATGTTGTTAAATTGCAGATCAACCGCCAGTTGAGTGAGTTGTTTCCATCCCATCGTAGGCAAATCCACAACAGACACCACCCCCTAGTCGAGCTATAATACCACCAAGGCAAAGCATGGATAGTTAACTTTGAATTTTGGTCTTTAATTAATGTTTTCCTCTACATATTTCTTGATGACTTCATTCCTATGGTACCCACATACCTGCCCCACACAACACAATGAGTATTTCCTTCTTTGTTGTTCAGTAACTCAGAAATTCCTCACTCTCGTGTTATTCAGTGTGTGCATAAAAGGTCCAAACTATGTCCCAAGTTTCAACAGAGTTTTCCAAGTTTTCTTGGCTTCTTCTCAAGGTTACAAGATTCCATTCATGGTTGGTTGGTCTATTATGGGTTTGGCTCCCTTCCTCTCATGTATAACCTCTCCAAACTATTCTCTCTCCTTTTCTCACAGCCTCCTCCTTCCCATTCGAATTTTTCTCATGCTTAATGGGTAGAGAGTTCAATCTCAACTTCTCCTCATAGTTTCAAGAATGTAGGGTAGACACTTCGTTCAAATTTAGAAGTTGAGGCTTAGATTGAGGAGTTGGTTTACTCCAATCCTTTTAACTCATTTTTGTTTTGAAATTTAAAATTGAAAATTCGGTGAGGGTTCAAGGTAGCATAAGTAGATGGTTTAGTCATAATCTTGACCCCTTCATATTTCATCTCTTGTGGTATCATAGCCCCTATAGAGCTCAATGATTGATTTTATCCTTCTTCTCCCTTTTGACCCCTTCATATTTCATCTCTTGTGGTATCATAGCCCCTATAGGCGCTCAAGCTCAGTTGATTTTATCCTTCTTCTTTATTAAATACAAACAAAAGGATGTACAATATTCACAACACTGTGATATGGTGTCAATGTAGCAGAGTTATAAAGCATCTAGGCAAAGTATTTAAGCATTTGATTACAAAAAATTCCAAGACTAAAAATTAGGGGTATTACACCCCCCCCCCTTGGAATAACACCGTCCTTGGTGTTATTTATTGCAACAATGTATTTTATGAAAACAAAAATGGATATTCCTCTCTCGTGGCATCCTTTGTCTCCCAAGTGGCCTCATTTGGCCCAAAGTGCTTCATTGCACTTTTACCCAAGCGATGACTCTGTTCCGGAGCATTGCGACTTTCATGTCTAGTATGCACAGGGGCTTTGGCTATAACTCTCCCTCTAGTTCCACCTAGATGACATTCCAATCATGTACATTATTAGAATCGTGTACATATTTTTTAAGCAAAGATACATGAAAAACATTATGTATTTTATTAATTGCAGGCAAAGCAAGTTTATAAGCTACTGGTCCCATCCTTTCCAAAATTTCAAATGGTCCACAATATATAGGTTCAAGTTTGGCATAGGCTCCAAGTTTCAGTGAACTCTTGTGTGATTTCACTTTAAGATACACATGCTTGCAACTTTGAATTCTTTATGTGTCCGGTTTCTTTTTGTATAACTCTTATGTTTGTCTTGGGTTGTCTTCAAGTTTTGTTTTATCTTGATGACTTCTTGCTCCATCTCTTTCAACATTTCTGGTCCAAGTGTAATTCTATTCACTGGATTGTCCCAGCTTACGGTTGTATTACACCTTATGCCATATAGTGCCTTAAAAGGACTCATCTTTAAATATGTTCAATAACTATTATTTTAGGCAAATTCTACCAAATGAAAATATTCTTCCCATTTACTTGGTTTATTCATGACATATATGTGAAGCATGTCTTCCAGTATTTGGTTTGTCTTTTTTGTTTTCCCGTTTGACTAAGGATGACAGGTAGTGCTGAAATTTAATTGTGTGCCCAAACCTTCGAATAGGCCTTTCCAAAACCTTGATGTAAACTTTGAATCTTTGTCAGATATAATTGTGGTAGGTATTCCATACAATATGAAGATTTATTTCATGAAAATTTTTACCACATTGACTGCTTTAAAGGTAGACTTTATAGTAATGAAATGAGCAGCCTTGCTCAATTTGTCCACTACAACCATGATGACCTCATATTGTTTCATTGTCTTCAACAATCCTATGATAAAGTCCATGTTGATCACTTCCCATTTCCATTCAGGAATGGGTAGATATTTCAAAAAGCTTGTTGCATGTTTATGTTTTGTTTTAACCTGTTGACATTCCAAGCATATTGTTTTCTTAATACAATAATCATTTTCTGGTAACCTGGATGTCCGCAGTAAGGTTTCTTGTGCATTTCATCCAAGATAATTCTTCTAAACTCCCCTGCATCGGGGATGTACAATCTATCCCTATAGATCATCCCTCCTTCTTCAGTTATTTGATAACCATCAGATTTTTGGTTTGGTGGCTCTTGTGGTAGGCCTTCCTTTACTTGTAAAAAGTACTAATCCTTATCCAAGGCCTCTTTTATCTTGGACTTCAAATCAGATTCACAAGTGTTGATAGCTGCCAAATGTATAGCTTGTATACTTCTACTAAGTTCATATACTACCTTGTTCTCTTTGCCCTTTATGTGTCTGATTTCAAAATCACACTCGTTGATGAATGCTAACCATCTAGCTTGTCTAGCATTCAAGTGAGGATGATCAAAAATATGTTTTAATCCATTGTGGTCTATCGACAAATCAAATTTTCTACCCATTAAGTAGTGTCACCGCATATTCAGTGCATGTATTATGGCTGCAAGTTCCAGGTCATGGGTAACATGGTTCCTTTCATGCTCCTTCAATTTCCTGAATTCATAACTTACCACGTGATTATATTGCATAAGAACTACACTCAGCCCTTCTTTACATGCATCTATACACACTGTGAAGTCTTTAGTTGGGTCAACAATCTTTAGTACCGGTGCACTGGTTAGATGATACTTCAATTGTTGAAATCCTTCTTCACATTTAGTAGACCACACAAAAGTTACTCCTTTCTTTTGCAAAGAGGTTATGGGATGGCCAATTTTTGAAAATCCCTCTATGAATATTTTGCAGTAACTTGTCAATCCCATAAATGACCTTACATCTCTCACATTATTTGGAGTTGGCCAATTCATAATGGTCTTGATCTTCTCTGGATCAACTAATATTCCTTGTTCTGATATGATGTGTCCCAAATATTGTATTTTCCTTTGATAGAAATCACATTACTGAACTTGGCATATAGTTTATGTTCTCTCAGTGTCTACAACACCAATCTGAGATGCTCCTTATGTTCTTCTTCTAATTTAGAGTAGATAAGGATGTCATCGATAAATACCAATACAAACTTATCCAGATATTTGTTGAAAACATTGTTCATGAGACCATGAAGGTAGTCGATGCATTGGTAAGTCCAAATGGTACCACTGTGAACTCATAATGATCGTACCTTGTTCTGAAATATGTCTTATGAATGTCCTCATCTTTAATTCTAACTTGATGATACCCTAATCTCAAGTCAATCTTTGAAAATACTTTTGCTCCTTGTACCTGATCCAACAGATCATCAATTCGAGGCAAAGGGTACTTGTTTTTCACTGTCACTTTGCTCAATTGTTTGTAGTCAATCCATAGTCTAAGAGTGTCGTCTTTATTCTTCACAAACAATACAGGTGCTCCCCAAGGAGACACACTTGGTCTGATGTAGCATTTGTCTAACAAATCTTGTATTTGCATCTTTAGTTCCATCAATTCCGGTGTACTCATTCTATACAAAGCTCTTGATATAGATGCAGAACCATGCATGAGATCAATTGAGAAATCAATATCTCTTTTAGGAGGTAGACTTGGTATTTCTTCTAGAAATGCATCCTCAAATTCTTGAAGTATTGGATAGTCTTCAATCTTTGACTCTTTATTTTTTGTTGACTCTGATACCTGAACTGCATATAACTGGCAACCTTTTCTGACACTCCTTTTTAATTGTGAGGATGAAATATGTCTGATAGAAATGATCCTCGGAGTGCCTTTCACTAAGCTTGGATTTCCTTCATCATCTATGCGTTCAAAGGCCTTATTGTAGCAGTCCAACTTTACTTTAAGTGATGTCATCCAATCCATGTCAATTAAGGCATCATATGGACTCAAAGGTAAAATATTCAAATTCACCCTTGTGAGCAACCGATTCATTTCCACTGGGAAATCTTCTATCAACTCACTAACCTTTCTCTTTACCCCTGTCGCAAACTCAACTAACTAGGATTTCTTGTGTTTGCTTTTATGAAGGATACATGTATCAACAATATTAGGTGCAATGTAGCTATGACTAGATCCAATATCAATTAGAATAGAAATAGCTTTCTTAGCAATCTTACCATCAACTTCCACCACTGATGCTTGGTGGACTGCATGTCGATCCTCTAATGGAACATATATTTTTGGAACAGTCTTTGCTACGTCATTCATTGTTGCAGCTTCTTGTATAGTATAGGTAGTCTTCTTGGTTTCCTTCATATGAGGATAGTCCCTGAGCAGATGCTCTTCTTCGCATCCCCAACACTTGAGGGGCCCTTTCCAAGGCTCCCTTAGCTTTCTTTCGAGTGACTCTGTTGGTTTGTTTCCACTCTGAGATGGAAAATTCTGCTAAAATCTACTTCGTGCTAGATTATTTGGTTTAAAACTTTTGGATTGATTCTTAAACTGTGGAGGCTTGAATCCTTTCTTCCTCTGCTCAAACTTTTCCTTTTTCTTTTCCTTCCACATCTTGTTGAATTATGGTTTGTTCTTGATTTGCTCATAATAGTACTTACATTTTCTTATTGTATCATCAAGAGTCTTAGGCTCATCAAACTGAATCATGTCTATGTATGATTGAGGCAACCCACTAAGGAAACATTGAATCTTTACTTTTTCATCTTTGATATATGGAACAAACCTTATTAGTTCTAGGAATTTACTTGCATAGTCATCCATAGTTAAATGACCCAATTTCATTTCATGAAATTCCTTGATTTTGACATCATAATACCTCTATGATAAATGCTTCTGACGGAAGTACTTTTTAAATAGTTTCCAAGTGGTTTGCTTTCCACTAAGCTTCTTTACATTTTTTAGATCCGCCCACCATATAGATGCTCTACCATTCGAGTTGTAAATAGCCATTCTAGCTTTCATGTTGCTAGACTAATCATGCACCTAGAAATACTTTCTCGTACCAAGAAGACACGCCTCAGCTTCCGCACCAGACTTCGCCTCACCATTAAAGGTAAGTGGTTTTATCTTTCGAAACTCCCCCTGCAAGTAATCCTTGGAATTTTTCTTCTTCTTCTTATGCCTAGAAGAAGGTTTGGACCCATTACTGATGGATTCATTAGAAGTAGTTATATTCTGACTCGAAGATGTTGAAGTTTGGGTAGCTGCAGAAGATATTCTTATAATATTTGAACAAGTCAAAACCCTAAAAGTATAAAGCAAAGTTATACTTGTCAAGTCGGCCCCATTGTAAAAGGCAACAAAAAATTAGAAAGTGATAAAAGAATAATGTAAAAGCATATTTGTAAAGTTGTCCCTAATCTAACGTTAAGTCGACCCTAAACATAAGGTGACAAACACTATAAATAAAGGGGAGGCACCCCATTTACCATACACCATCATCACTCATCTGAGGCACTAAAACTCTGCTTGTTCTAAGGCTGAGGCAGCTGCAGTTCCGAGACAATCTGAGGCTATTGGATTGCAGGTATGATATTCTTTTGGGGTAATATAAACAATAGGTCTGAGCTATTCTTGACAGTAGGTCCAATATTCTTTATGGGGTAATTTGAGTATAGGTTTGAGTCTTCACTGAGTGCATATCCAAAGTTTTAATTGAGGGCAGAACCGAGACAATACTGGAGCAGGTCTGAGTTGATTGTAGGAGCATGTCCAAGCCCTATTTGTGGGCATTACCAGTAACAAATCCCAGCCCTATTGTGGGAAATCTTATTGCAGATAAAAGCCACTTCTTGAGGCAGAAGAAGGACGGTCCTTATGGAAACTATCCAGACCATATTGAGGGTGATATTCTGGACAGGTGTATAACAGAGGCATATCTACAGTAGTAAGTGTTTGGTCTTGTGGTTTATCTCTCTCTTGAAGAGAGCATTGTATTGGCATTGTGCTTGGTTGATGAATGTATACTAAAGAAGTTTTCTTGGGTTTTCTTCTCCAAGAGGGTTTCCTAGGATAAATCCTTGTGTATATTGTGAATGTCTTTATTTCAGTGATCCTCATATTGCAGTTATTGTTATAATAATTAAAAGGTTACAGAATACTAAATACTCTTAATTGCTCAAGCAAGATTTTCAACATGGTATTAGAGCCACCCTAAAATAGGGAATTTTCACAGTTTAGAAGGGGAAAAGAGGCATGTAAATTCTTACCATAGCAGATAAGAAGGAGGTCGAATCCTCCTAGAAGCTACCCATGTCCTGGCAGCAAGGTTTAGGGGCTACCATACCTAATTAAGCCTTGATCAGGCCCTAACCGCAACCACTACAGGTATAGAAAAGAAAGTTTGAAGGCAATTTTACCTTTGTCGCAGCCCTGTAGAGGAATTTAAAGGTAAGAAACAACCAAGGGCATACTCCTAAAGCTAAAGGGGTAGCAGGTGACAAAGAGTCACTGAAGCCCAGTACTACACCTGGATTAGGAAAGAAAATTGGCCAACATGTTTGCAATACCTGCTCAAGAGTTCTACATGTGTAGATGATTATTTGTGTTTGGCCTTTATGAAGTAAAAGCTGAGAGTTTCCTTGATAACACATACCTTGAATGTAGTGGAAGAGCTTCAGGAGGAGATCAAAGAAGAAGTTGATTGAAGAGTAAACTCCTTGGGCAAGGCGTTGTTGTTGGACAACTGAGAGGGGGGGGTGAATCAGTTGTTACCGTGCTTAAACAATTATACTTCTTTTAAACTCTTTGCAGAAACACTGAATGGTGATCACAATAATGCAGGGAAATAAACAATGGCACATTCAGCATCAATCACAT
>SNQJ01S0000009.1:295697-349235 GCA_010110895.2 Picea sitchensis | reverse complement strand
TCCCTGGTTTCTCTAGCACCAACTAGAAGGAAGCACCAACTCCCTGAGTGTTTCCAGCACCAATTGGATGGAAGCACCAACTTCCAATCATACAGGCACCAACCTGTATAACAGAGAACAAGATTTCTCCCTTGCACCACCCTGCCATCCTGGTATCTCTGGCTACAACCAGATGGAAGCTACAACTCCCTGTGTTCAAGCACCCACTTGAACTTTTGAGGACAACAATCCTCTTGAGCACCTCCCAACCACCCTGAAATATAAATATTTGCTACTGAAACTTATTACAGTGATATGATGTTCAACAATGGCTTACCAGACTCATCATTGTTCTGTTGTATTTCATTGCTCTGTTTGCCTCATTGCATCTCTGCAAACATCACTTGCGTTGTTTGTTCTTCCGATTTTTATGCTCTGTGCTCCATGTCCATTCACTGTACAGTTCCTCTTCTGTGCTCTTCATCTGTTTCACTCTCCTCCTCCTTCACACATGAATCACCTTCACCAACAACAATCACAACAACCTCCAACAGCAACCGCAACCCCTTCTCTTCTTTGTACCGTATATATATATAGCTTTTGTGCATCTTGTGCATGCAATATTCTCCATTCCTCTGCATGCTCAAACCGCGCCAATCTCCTCCACCTCTCGAGTGCTCTGCGTGATCATCATCGTAACACTTCAGCTTCTCTGTCCGTTTTCCCACACGTTCAGCATCACTGGATGTTATGCTGAGATTCCTCAGCCTCTCTGGCAGTTGAGACTCTTCGTCTTCTCTGTGACAGTCGATCTCACCTTCTTTGTTTCAGTTACAAGCCTCAATGCCCATCCATCTGTCAATCCCCTCCACGAACATCTTCATTCCTCTCAGAGTCTCTTCACCTCCTCTGTCAGTCATCCTGAAGCGTCTTCGCATCCTCTAGTAGAAACCATCAATGGTTGCTAGCAGTTTCACTGTGTCGTGCAACAGTAGCCCTCAGATCTCCTTCAGGTTAATCTACGCCGTTGGATGAGCTTTATTAATTTTTTCCTTTAAATCAGGTTTCGGCATTTTGGCATTTGTGTTCTTGCCTCTCGAAGTCGCGATCCCCGAAACTCCGATATGGAGCTTATTCAGACTGACTCCTTCTCTTCTCGTGACCAAGGGCTGTGACCACAGCCTTATGCATAAGGCGCTTTCGCGATTTCGCATATCGCAAATTCGCAATTCAAGTTACTTTGTTTCTTTTGTCTCTCCATATTGCGATTCGTGAAACTCTGACACGAAGTTGAACCAACGGTCCAGATATGAACTTGTTTCAACAACTACGATTGGATCGCGATATCGCATATCATGAAATCGGGATTCTTGTTGCATTTGTTTCTTTTCCTCTTGATATCGCGATTCGCGAAACTCCGACACGAGCTATAATCAACGGTCTAGATTCATTCTCGATTCAAAGGCTACGATTTCATCATGATATCGCATATCGCGAGTCTGGAGATGAGGCATCTCGACTCTCCAAGTCGCGATCCCCGATACCCCGAAGCTGCGTGGGATCAACGGTCCTGATTAACGCTTGGTCTGACGGCTCAGATCATTTCGCGATTTCGCATTTCTGTTGCACTGTTTACTTGCCTCTTGATGTCACAATCTGCAAAACTCCGATATGGTGTCCATCTGCTGACGTCACACATGGATTGACACGTGTTGAATACTACCACGTGTCGCTCTAATTCATGACTTACATGTGCCTGAAATGTTGAATCAGTCTGACACTTTTCATTACTTGATTGTGCCACGTGTCCCTAGCTGACATGGTCTGCTGTCGTGAGTTGGGTCGACGGTCTAGATCACATCTTGATCTGATGGTTCAGGTTTAGTCGGGTTTTCACACATCGCGATTTCAGAGTTCCTGGTGTCAATAAACTTTGACATGTCCAACTCTCGATCCCCGAAACTCCGACAAGGACTGGGATCAACGGTCCATATTTGTCCTTGATCCAACGGTCGAGATTATATCAGGGTATCGCATATCGTGATTTCGCGAGTCCTGTGGTTATTATTCTTTGACTTCTTCAACTCGCGATCCTCGAAACCCCGATAGGGAGTCGGATCAACGGTCCACATAACCCCTTGAGATGGATGGTCCTCCTGATTTCGGGATTTGGTGAGCCCCTTTTCTCCTTGCACTTTAAACACCGTGCAGGTTTTCCTCGATCCAACGGTGGTCAGATCCTGCGCTCAGATCTAACACATGAGATCTATCCTCCTCTTCAGCGCGCACTCTTCTTGTCTACATTCAGATCTGACAGCCCTCATGCCGTCAAGAATTTTGGATGGGATCCAACGATCAGAGATGCTTCTCGGGCCTTCAATCATTCGATCTTCCTGGACTTATCTCTTCTCGGGCCTTCAATCATTCGATCTTCCTGGATTTGTCTTCTCTTTGCCTGTTGATCATCGTTGTTGTACTCAAGCCATCATTACTGTTGTAATTGTCATCAATGACAAGCTTACGCTGCCTGTAAAACATACTAAACATCCTCTGCACTATCTCTTCTTATCTTATCGAGATTGCTCTGCAGCTCCTTCCCAAAATACTTCTGGTGCCAGTCTGTTACATTAATCCTGTACTCGTGCCATCTTCATTGCTGTACTTGCAATCAATGACAAGCATATGTTTCCTGTTAAACATGTTCCAACATTTGTTTAGTCCTTCATATAGAAGTGTTGTTGGGAGTTTTCTGGTTGAGCTCTCTACCTTGATATCATAGCAAATGAATACATACTTGGGTCATTGGTATTGTTCTTTGTCAAGAGAGTGATAATGAAGATCTTGTTTAGGAGCATCCCGCAAAAACATTGCAAAGTGAATAGAGGAGAATTGCAGAGATGTGCCTAATGAGCATAAATTTTGCCAAAGAGGGAGTTGTAAACAATAAGCATCAGGATACATATGAAGTTGCAACAATAGGCAAGAAGGATGATGATGCAGCAGATTTAGTAGGTATAACATGAATATTGATGATCATGGGCATGACTCCAAACACCGTGGAAACTGACATACAAAATGAAGACCCTGATCTAGATGAAGTTGACATCAAAGCAATTATTGTTGGTGACACTCCTTATACTTCATCTACAACATTTGAGGATTTAAATCTTTCTGTTAAATTACTTTAATGGCGTGTATACTGAGATGGGAGTCGTAGAATGCCAAGGCTTCATGGGGATGGACAATCTGGAAAGAATTTCATTTCAGGAGTTACATTTCATTTCCAACAAGGGTTTACTTCTGTTAGGGTATTTCTTTTCCAACCAGTGATGATTGCATTCCATTCTGCAAGCTTAGTGTTCATGATAACACTAATCAATATCCTTATTACATAACCATGGATCCAGTGACCTTGTTGCAAATTCAATAAATTTTCATATGTAGGCAAAACACTAACTACAATGATTAAGTTTTATGTAAAGGATTTTCATTTTGTTGAAGACTGTTAAGGGCTCACAAGGATCCAATATATTGTTTAGGCAATGATTGCATTTCATTCAATATAATTAGGTTATGCACTTATTGCATAATCATTGATCTTGTTTACCTCGATCGATAGCCAATAAATTTACACATGCATACAGAACATGAACCCGAGTGATTGAGTTTGAGTTTTATGCCCAAGATATGAAGGCTTAATGTGGATGACCAATTTGGGACTAACCATCATTGATTGCATTACATGACCTAACATACCATTGTTACGGCAGGCTCAAATAAGGACAACATTATGGTATCTTGAAAGGATATGGACTTACTTAACATAAACATGAACAAAACATTTGCATACTCATAGGATGGCTTTGGAAGCAACAACAAGCTACATGAGGTAGTTGGTTGCAAAGTATTATTGGTATGTATTATATTCTTTGCATGACTAGCCCTAGTGTCTGCTACGTTGCGCCTCGTTTTTTGTGTCACCTCGATTTTCGTGTCCATTGTTGGGTGGTTTTTCGACACATGGTTTTTGTCGATGGTTTTCTATATATAGTTAAGGAATAAGGGTTGGTGACTAATCTAGGTCATTGCGTCAGGGTGTTGGATGTTGTTGGCTCCTATATGTATATTGTATTGTAAACAATGTATCACTGTGAATGAATATGAAATATGTTGGTTTTCCTGGTTTGGGTTTCCAGGGGAAAAATCTCTATGTAATGTGTGTATTTACCATTGTATCTTTTATGTTCTTTTATTGAAGATTTGTTTGCAGTAAAATATTGTACAAGGTTAAAATCTACAAGTACAAGGTGAGTCTTCAGCCCAAGCAAGTTCAAGGTAAGTCCAGGTATGTATCATTTTCATTTGATCACTGAATTTGAAATAAGTACCTGTCAACTAAAGACAACAAGAAGAGTTGTGATTATCTGCCTGTCGTATTTATGGACCAATGTCCTAAAGGAGTACTATCAGAATCTCAATTGTATTTTGGTTATATGACCAAGGAAGTTGTGATCTCAGCATATACTTGTTTTGATTAATGTAAGTTGGGTCATTTTCCCTGGTTTGGGAATTTAGTAGTATGTTGGACCATTATCCCCGGTACGAGCGTCCAACAAGTTCTCATTTGAGTCAGTTTTAGGTTGGGTTGTTTTCTTGGTTAAGGAGCCCAACAAGTTATCTTGGTAGTTGGGGCATTTCTCCCTTGTTTTGGGAACCCAATATATATCCTTTTAAGTCGAGAGTCATGAAATTGTAATTGAGCCATTGTCCTTGGTACGGGAGCTCAATACGGTTATACATGTCATACGCAGTATGTGTCCTGCAGTTTCTCGAAGAGAAGACTTGGTTAGTGGACAGTGATGTCACCTGATAGAAAGCATAACCTAGTAAAAGTATGACTTAGTTTTTCATATTAAACTTTGTACCATCACCAAGTATATCTTGAAGATATAAGACACCAGATTAGAGTCAAAGGATCTTGCAGGCTCAAAGGGAGCCAATTTGCTCATGCTGGGAGGTAGACATATTATGAGACTCATAGGGAGTAGGTGTAGCAGTCTTAGTATGTGAGTCAAGCCATGAGATACAGAAGGAGTAGGCATGACATCAACTTCAATGTATGTAGTGGCACTCCCAGAGAGGGAGGCAGTACTACTTCAAGAGGGAGAAGTTATTGAGTCACTTTCAAAGACAATGGACGCCACCATGTATAGACAGATAACTAGTTCATTGATGTATTTGATGAGCACAAGGTCAGATATATGTTTTCTTGTGAATACATTGAGTCAGTATATGGTTGAGCTAAGATGTGTTCACTTGGTTGCGGCAAAACATGTGTTGAGGTACGTGAAGGGTATAGTGGACAATGGACTCTGATATGGTTCAGATCGTGAAGGTTATGCAGATTCAGATTGGTTGATAGTGTTGCAGACCAAAAGAGTACATCTGGATTTTGTTTCAGTTTGGGACCAACTATGATCTCATTGTTCGACAGGAAGCAGTCTAGTGTGGCACTCAATACGACTGAGGTAGAGTATATAGCAGCGGAGCAGTGTGCATTCAAAATTTGCTTGCAAGATTGTTTGATCTTGAATTAGAGGTGACTTGTTTCTAGTGTGAGAACCAAAGTTCTATAAAGTTGTCCAAGAACCTCGTGTTTCATGACAAGTCAAAGCATATCAAGATGAGGTACAATTATATCATAGATATCGTGCAGAAGGGAGCAGTGAGGCTCCAGTATGTGGCTACATATGAGCAAGTAGTAGGAGTGTTGACCAAGCCTCTGTCACGAGTGAAGTATGAGTACCTAAGGGACGAGCTTGGAGTGGTTCGAAAGGACTTCCCTAGTAAAAGGGAGTGATGAGTTATAGATGTGATTCCAGGGCAACAACATCATAGTGTGGCAATAACAACAGGTAGTCATTCATGGGCATGTTATTGATTGTGGCACCAGTCATCATGACCTCGCACAAGGTCAACATATGTCGAGCCTTCGGGGGTGGCAAGTTTCCCAGCTTTTTAAGATGGAGAGCCAACCTATGTGGTTGGAGGTGTTTCCTAGACTTGGGATAGATGGGTAGTGTGTGCGCACTACATCGCCTAATCCTTGTGACTAGATGTCTGGTCACTGTGGACCAGTTGTCTAGTGTGCCAACCAGAGGTTACTAGTTCTGTATGAACTAGATGCCAAATTTTCTATGAACTGGTGAGTTACTAGTTTTGTATGAACTACATGCCAGATTCTGTGTGAGCTGACAAGTTACTAGTTCTGTATGAACTAGATGCCAGATTATGTCTGAGCTAGCGAGTTACTAGCTCTGTATGAACTAGATGCCAGATTCTGTGTGAGTTAGCGAGTTACTAGTTCTGTATGAACTAGATGCCAGATTATGTGTGAGCTGGCGAGTTACTAGTTCTGTATGAACTAGATGCTAGATTATGTGTGAGTTGGCTAGTTAGAGCCCCGTGATGACATAAGACCCGGAAGGATGATGAGATCCTGGATGCATGTTGTGTGTGGTTACAGAACTTTTGGTGATGTATAGATTTAGTGATGTCAACAATTCAATGGTCAAGTGTACATATATGCAGAAGCAGTGTTGATGATCATGCCATAAGAATACCTTCCTTGTTGAGAGGGAGTGTTGAAGTTTGGACAGTTGTGGAAGATATTCTTATAATATTTGATCAAGTCAAAACCCTAAAAGTATAAAGCAACGTTATACTTGTCAAGTCGGCCCCATTGTAAAAGGAAACAACAAATTAGAAAGTGATAAAAGAATAATGCAAAAGCATATTTGTAAAGTCATCCCTAAACATATGGTGACAAACACTATAAATAAAGGGGAGGCGCCCCATTTACCACACAACATCATCACTAATCTGAGGCACTAAAACTCAACCTATTTTAAGGCTGAGGCAACCGCAAGTCCGAGATAATCTCAGGCTATTGGACTACAAGTCCAAGATTCATTTGGGGTAATCTAAACGGTAGGTCCGAGCTATTCTTGACAGCAGGTCAGAGATTATTTTTGGGGTAATTTGAGTACAGGTCTGAGTCTTCACTGAGTGAAGATCTGAGGTCTGAATTGAGGGCAGAACCGAGCCAATATTGGAGCAGGTTTGAGTTTATTGTAGGAGTAGGTCCGAGCCCTATTTGCGGGCATTACCAACATCATATCCCAGCCTTGTTGTGGGAAATCTTATTGCAGATCCGAGCCACTTCTTGAGGCAGAAGAAGGGTGGTTCTTGTGGCAGCTATCCAGACCAGATTGAGGGTGATATTCTAGACATGTGTATAACATAGGCATATCTACAACATTAAGTGTTTGGTATTATGGTTTATTTCTCTCTCAAAGAGAGTATTGTATTGGCATTGTACTTGGTTGATGAATCTATACTGAAGAAGTTTTGTTAGGTTTTCTTCCCCAAGAGAGTTTCCCAGGATAAATCCTTGTGTATACTGTGAATGTTTTTCTTTCAATCATCCTCATGTTGCAGTTATTGTTATAATAATTAAAAGGTTAAAGAATATTAAATATTGTTAACTGCTTAAGAAAGATTTTCAACAGAAGATTTTTTTGTTGTATCAGTATCATCACTGGAGGTCTGATTTTTGTTGCTAAGTGACCTCTTCCTTGAAGGACTTTTACCCGTGTTACTTGATATCTGACCTTGTTGAATGTTTTTCTGAATCTCAGACAAGCTTTGTAACATAATGACATTCAATTTCCTATGTTCTTCTTTGTATTTGATAAGTTTTCCATTATATTCTTCCAGACTTCTCATAGTCTCAACCATGTCTGGAGGAGTCTCAACCATGATGTGTGTACCTTGTATTTTTCTTTCTCTCTGTGTGAAAACCATGTTAGATAACACAACAACAATGTTGTTTTTTCAGACATCTTAAAAACATTTCAAATTTTAAGCCCATATAGCCTCGAGTGGTGTAACTTGGCTCTGATACCATATGTAACATACCCATAATTAAAATTTCAAAATACTTTATCTTTCATCACAATAAGTTGTAATTTAAATAATAATAATAAATGTATGCTTATAATTCCTTTCATACATAGGAATAATCACTTCTTATTAAGTTTCCACGTTTCTCTATGTTGTACACAACTTAGACAATCTAAGTAAGCAAAAAGAAGTCATACAACTTAGGTGAAGTGGCCCTTACCCATTAACAAAGCTAACTTAACTCTATTTACAGCAAGAATTTTGTGTTTTGGTTTCAATGGCACTATGTTCTCTTTTAATGTACAACATTAGCAAATAAAGGAGTACTTGGAAAGGTTATATTTAGTTGTTGGTGCTATGGTAAAAGATTTTTAGCTATTGGAAATAATTGATAAACAATTTCCTGTAACTATTCATCCTAGACTCAAATTAGTCATATTCATACTTAATATATATTGGTAACGGTATGATAGTGGATCACACATGTACTAGTCCCATAGGAACTCAAGAAAACCATCATATTTCTAAAACATTGATTCCTAAAACATGTCTTCTTCATATTTCTAAATGTTTTCAAGCCTTGGTCATTATGAGATGATCATCATAGGTTTCAACATATGACAAGGATTTATATCCAAAATGATGAATAATGTAGTTACTTATGTATACGAGTTAGATCATACATGTATTGAAATTGGGTTAGTCGTTTAAGAGTTGTTACTTTAGCTTGCAGAAATTGTTGAAAACCTCCTTACAAGTCTACGGAATTATAGGTGTCTATCAACATTTTTCACCATTTTAGAGTTTGGCAAAATTGCAATATTTCCATCGGATTCTATCGTATATGAGGGTATGGAATTGGCATTTAATTAAGAGCACCATACAATCAACAAAACCAATAAAGCTACTCCAACCATATTACCAAGTATTGACCATTCTTAATTTACAACTTCACTCTCAGAAAAACATCATCTAAGGACATTTGTAAATAAGAAATCCAACAATACTAGACAACACCACTAGACGAGAATAATTCCAAAACACATATGCCTTCTTGGAACTACTCCTTCAAAATTTTATCAAACAAGTAAACAAAGAATAATATATAAATATATGATATAAAAAAAAATGGAATTAGTTTACACAAATCCAAATGCAACAACTAACATATATAACTTGGAAACCATATGTTTATAAGTTGATTTTCATCTTCTTGCAATTGTTAACGTTTTCTTAAATATATAATTATTTTCTTTGATATATGTTTCTCAATAGATCCTACAAGGTTTGTGGCCCCCAAAAACTACAATTATATTTCATTTTCTTGAGGAAATGCTGGAAATGGCATTTTTTTTGTGCAAAAAGATCTAGAAACGTTTCCAAGATGTTCCTGTTTCTGGAAATGGCCCAAAAAACTTTTTCAGGATGTTATATTACTCATACCAGTTTCCATATCAAAACTCTCTCAAGTAGGAAAAGTGAGGTGGGGTCGGGTTTCCAATAACATGATCGTCTTAATATCAAGGGACACCTCATGAACGGAAGTGCGAATGTGGGAAGGCGTGAAGCAGCGTCAGCACATCGATAGCAGGGATAGCGATAGCAAGGAACAATGCGTCGAGATAGCAGGGAACGGTACGTCGGGATCTGAGATAATAGGAGAGGGGCAAGGGGAAGTATAAGGCTATGTGATGGGATAGTGTGAGAACAATGAAGGAGCTGTGATGGAAACAGTGAGGGAACAACTGCGACGAAAACAGTGAGGGAACAATTGCGATGGGAACAGTGTGAGATTTGGCAGCTCTCAATCCTTTGTCCTCAATAAACAGACAGGTATTGTCTTGTTTTGTATTTTGTGTTTTTTCTTGTTCCCTATGGCAATGGCAATACACTCAGCACACATGAAAAATGGGCAACAGATACCCTTCTCTGGTGAAACAAACCACTTAGGTCAAGTGAAAATTGCCTCCTCAAGCAAAGCAAGGAAATGGGTTTGGGTCAATGCCAAATAGTTTCAAGGTATTCTAAAACGTAGAGTTGCTCATCTAAAATGGGAATAGACAAGGAAAAATTTGGCCCTCTGTAATAAACTCTCAAACAAGCCCCTTTTGCAAGGGTGTAGCAACAATAGGACTAAAGGAAACAATGAGTATGCCTTGTACAGTCCCACATCCACGCCTCTCATATGGTCATCTGACTTGTATGTGCAAGAGTTACTAGATGCCAAGAGGATATTGGAGGTTTTGGAAGCCAAAGAGCATGAGAGAGACCTTAAAACCCATTTATTAATAGTAGAAAATCAGGGCTTAGCAGAAAGTAATAAAGTTTTAAAAGATCAAGTGACATTGTTGCAAGAAGCCCTTTTGGTAGAAAAGGATGAATGGCAAGGCATGAAGGATGCCGACCAAATCAGGGAAGAATATGTTGTGGAAATTAGAGATGTGATGAGCTCTAAAACATCTAAATTTGAAGGGAAAACAATTGAACAAGAAGACATCCAGTGAGTGAAAGCAAGGGATGAAGAGAAGAGAGATTTTACAAAGAATTCCAAAAGTTGGGCACAAATTATTAGCAATTCTGCTAATATGGAAAAAGAAACAAACAGTCAGGGGGGATGACATGAAAGATAGAGAAATCAAAGAAAGACAGGTCAAAGCAACAAACATAATTATCAAAGGTGTGGAAGAGTATGGACAAAATGAATGTACTCTCGATCTTGCAAGTGAATTTTTGAAGGACAAGGTGGTTTGACAAGGTCGAATTTGCCAAGCATGGAGGGTGGGTAAAACCAGTAACGAGAGAGCCAGGCCCATAAAATTCATCATGTCAAGCACACGTGATAAGCAATTACTTCTAGGCAAGAAGCAACTCTTGAGGGGCTCTCGCTTTTTTCTAGACGAAGATTTAACTATTAGACAACAAGAAGAAAGAAGGGAAGAGATGTCAAAGGTTAGGGCAGCAAGGGATGAGGGAAAAAGGGCATGGTTGTTCAAAGGCAAAGTTGTTATTGCCTTTTTCGGTCCTCATTCTAAAACAGGACAGGAAGGTGGTAGCCAAGAATCAATAACAAATTCATTAGCAGGAAACTATGCAACAAGGCCAGTATGGGAAAATAGGGGTGAAGACTCAACTTTGAGTCCTGTAGGCCAAAAAAAATAGCAAACACGTTATACCCAGGTTTCCTTGAGACTAGTTTGTTGGAACTGCAGAGGTTATCCTTGGAGGCAGGGACCTGGGTTAGGACCTATCGCGGAAGATAGAGACATAATTTGTCTCTTGGAAACACATGATCATAAAGGGTGTAAGACACCTCTGTTTGAAGGGTATGTGAAGATGGCAATGTGCAACAAGGAAACTGAGAATGGTAAAGGACACGGGGGTATCATTGTTTTAGTGAGGAAAAAAAAGGTCCTCTCATTTAGTTAGAAAGAGAAGACTCAGATAAATAATTCATTTGGTTTAAAATATCAGAAAATGGAAACATCATCAGAATTGCAGCATGTTATTTTGCTCCACAAGTTTCAAAAACTTACAAAAGAAGGGGGATTGACTACAAAGACCCCTTTGCATCCTTAAAAAATGATATTGCAGCATACTCTCAACTAAGTGAAGTCCTTATAGTGGGTGATTTCAATGCTAGGACAACAAGTGAACAAGCTAGTATTCTTCGTTGTAAGGAAGACTGCAATCCCATTTGGCTTACATAAGAAAGAAATCATCAATGGACAAGAGTTTCAGAGGACAACAAAAGCTGCAACCTTTTTGGGGAGTAGTTGCTTACTCTATGTGGGGCATTTGACTTATTCATTTGTAATGGATTGGTTAGATGGGAGAATTCTGACAATTTCACCTACAATACCTACAATGGTGCAAGTGTAGTAGACTATGGAATTTGCTCGCATGGCTTGTGTAAGAAAATGGAGGAAGTTTTTATTGGTGAACAACTGTGGGAGTTGAAATATGATCATCAACCGATCTATTTAAGTTTCACTTGGGCTGAACAGCAACAACATGGGACAAAAAATAGTGCATTCAATAACCTCCTTCAAAGGGCAGAATTCTTTTGACTCAAAAAAATTGTAATACCTTCGAGATAGCACCAGAGAGGTTGTTTAACAAGGAGAAAATTTCATCCCAGGGCCTCCATAGTCATGAGCTAACAAATTTAATTCAAAGTGCTCTCACAGAATGAAAAAGAGCAAAAAATAGGAAATCTGAAACAAACTGCTTTCTAGTTAATGCTTGGTTTGATGAGGAATGCAAAACAACAACAAAAAACTTTGAAAGAATCAAGCCAAAAAGAAATAAACATAAAATTTTACAAGCAAATTGTAAGAAAGAAAAAAGTTGATTTCATGATCTCAAGGAGGGAGGAACTAATCTTTTTGGGGAAAAATAACCCCAAGTTATTTTGGAAGGAACTTCAAATGAGAAAGAAACAAACTAAAAATAATATCAGAGCTTATCAATGGTTCGAGTATGCAAAGCAACTTTATGAGCAAGATCCCAAGGTTGACCCCCCTCCCTTGGTCAACTCTACTACTAAGCTCTTCACCATGCAAGACATTGAGGTGGGTATCAAAAATTTGGGTGTTAGAAAAGCAAAAGATTTAGTTGAACTCCAAGCAGAATATCTAAAGTGGGGTTCAAAAACTCTTGCACCTCACATTATGAAAATTTTCAACAATGTCATTCCGCAAGGATTCCCTACAGATTGGACAACGAGCTTAGCAATACCGCTTTTCAAGAGTGGTGATGTCAACAATCCCTCCAACTATACAACCATAATGATAAACCCCTTATTCGCAAAGTTATTCAGAAGTATGCTAGAAAATAGAATTAGCAAGTGGGAGGAAGAAGGAGATAAGCGTGCTAAAGGGCATGCAGGTTTCAGACCTAATCACTCAACGATTGATCACGGTATAAATCTAAGGCACATCATTGAAAAAGCGTGGGAGAAAAAAGAGGAAGCCTTTTGTTGCTTTGTCGATTTCAAAAAAGCTTTTGACACGATCCCTAGACATAAGCTTTGGCATAGAATGGAGGAACTTGGGGTTCCTGTGAATCTTAGAGCAGTTGTCCATAGGCTATATGAGGAGGTTAAATTCAAAATCAGAATGTCCGTTGATATCTCCAAAAGTTTTAGGAGTGATATTGGGGTCAAGGAAGGGTGTCCATTGTCCCCTAACCTTTTTGGTTTATATGTAGACAAACTTGAAGAGTGGTTAAACTTACAGGACGATCATGATGCTCTTTTGGGTGAGTTTGTGATAAGGCTTCTTTTGTATGCAGATGACCTTATTTTGATTGTTAAATCTTCTCTTGGGTTGCAAGAACACTTAATTTCCCTTGAGCACTTTTGTAGAACAATGGGGATGCAAGTCAACACTAGCAAGACGAAAGTGGTAGTTTTCTCTAGCAAAAGAAAACATAATCAACATAAGTTCTACTTTGAAGGCGACACTCTTGAAGAATTGGTGGATTACAAATACCTCAGAATTGACTTCAACAAAAATCTAAGTTGGGAAGGTTCTAGAAAGAAAAGAACTTTGGGAGGTTGGAAAGCATTCCATGCTTTCCAAAATAGGTGCAGAGAGGCAGAGCTATGGGATTGGAAGACTAGGTAAACTCTCTTTGGCTTTTAGTGATCCTGGTGGTTCTCTATGGTTGTGAAGTGTGGGATAGTAGTACATCTGATTTACAATGGAAGCAAATTGAGAATATGAAAAAACTCTTGATTACAAACAAGTTTAAAATTAAAAGTTCAATCCCTTATGATATCATGCTGAGTGAAATGGGGGCTGCTCCTATTGAAGGAATTGCTATGGTGCGTCTCATAAGATATCTAAAAAAAATTGAACAAATGGAAGACGATCGTTGGCCTAAGGTCATCTTCAACGAAATATTGTGCAAAAGAAAGAAGACATGGATGCGGAAAAATATCAAATGGCTTAGTAAATAGGATATTCACTTGAACAGGTGCCCTACGAACAGTAAAGAGATAAAATCTTTTGTTATGGATAGGTTCCACAAGCGAACTTGGGATAAAGGGCTAGGGAGAAAGAAAGAGTATTATATTGAAGAGTTTAACCCCACTTCCAATCATCAACAAAAAGCATACACAGGGGCCAATAAATCTTGGAGAGCCAAAATTCTTATTACTCAATTAAGAACCAATTCCCATCAACTCCATTGTGAAACCGAGCATTGGAAAAGACCAAAGGAAGCTTGGGAAGAAAGGGTGTGTATGTTTTGCACCTCCAGAAAAGTGGAAACAGAAAAGCATTTAATTTTAGAATGTGAAGCCTTCAATGATAGTAGGCCTAGCTATGTAAGCATATTGACAACTAGCTCTTGGGATAATCTATTCAACGAGGGGACAGTGGAGAAATTGGGGGAGCTCATCATCAAGTTGAACAGGAAAAGGGCTGAAATGTGTGTGAGGTGGTCTATCCCATAGGCTATTGTTAGCCTCGTGGACATTAAAATAATTTCTTTCTTCTTTCTTTCTCCATAAGCAACAACCTACATTTGAAGGGAGTCACTCTAGACCAAAAGGGCATTTTGGGGTTTTATGAAACAATAAGCATGCTATCAACATCATTTGAAATGATTAGGGATGAGAAAAATAGTAGTTGAATAATCGTGCAAAAAATACCACAAAGCAATGCCTTTCAAGAGCAGTTTTGGAAACTATTTACTCTCTAGTGTAAACCCCGAGCAAATTTGATAGTGATAATAGAGAAGTGATCAATCAACCCAACAAAAAAAACTAAGAACATTGCCTTATAATGTTTAGAACAAGTACTTAATAACTCAGTGTATTTTGTAGTGTAGATGCTATTGGCAGAGGTGTGACAATGACCTAGATCAAATGTGAAGCGTTGGATCAAATCTAGAGATGGGTAAAGTTTGGACCGAAACAACTAACAGATGTATAATTTTCATTTTAAGGGATCCCATGTACACGACATTAATGATGATACCCAACATAAAATCATCTCTCCTGGAGTATATTCGCCCCAAATATAAGTTTCTAGAACTTGTCATAAGCTTTCAGCGCACTGCATGAATTTGGATTCAAGCCGAATCTCTCCAAGAATTCATTAAGACGACATTATGGGTTTCAAAATAAAATAAATTAAAGAATTTTGGTTTGCATAAATATGCCCTCGATCAAGTGATGGAGAGTTTTCTACGATAAGTTTTAAGATTGCGGTAAACACATATATCGTTTCCTTGAAGGGATACGATCATGATCATAAAAGACTTTGTGTTGAAGCAACCATGACCAATTCTTATCGACCAGTCCAAAATAAGATCCAACTCGACAAGAAATTATTTGTATGAGGCCTGGGCATAGAAAAAAAAATGGCTATTCCAACATTCAACCCTCAATCTTAAAAGGAGATCGCAAGCAACATTTGGTAACAGGGACTTTGAAACAAGATTTCTACTAAATAATGACTTTGAGGTTATAAAGAACAATCCTACAAATTGAATTTATAGTGGAAAACGACTACCAAACCAAATTATTGACCAAAGCAACAACAATTTCTTAACACTTTCGATTAGTCTTTTCTTCCTTGTAGAGATTACAAAGCACTGATCAATTGGTAAAACTGAGAATTAAATTTTCCAAGCTTAAATTTCTATGCACAACACAAACATCTGAATCTATCCTCATAGCATAAATAATTTTTAACAGAATTAATCACAACATTACTACAGTTCTTCTAATATAATTATTTATATAACGAGAACAAAATTTCAACAACAATATTTATAAACCATAGTAGAGCTTTTAAAAATTATAAATGCACAGGAAGAGATAACTTATCTATTGCCTAATTGCAGACCAAGCATCAGTTGAGTGAGTTGTTTGCACCCCACCGTAAGAAAATCCACAGCGGACGCCACCACGTAGTCGGGCTATGATACCACTAGGGCGACGCAGGGATAGTTAACTATGAATTTTGGTCTCTAATGAATGTTTTCCTCTGCAGATTTCTTGATGACTTCATTCCTATGGCACCCACATACCTGCCCCACACAACACAGTGAGTATTTCCTTCTCTGTTGTTCAGTACCTCAAAAATTCTTCACTCTCGTGTTATTTGGTGTGTGCATAGAAAGTTCAGACTATGTCCCAAGTTTCAACAAAGTTTTCCAAGTTTTCTTGGCTTCTTCTCAAGGTTACAAGCTTCCATTCATGGTTGGTTAGTCTATGATGGGTTTTGCTCCCTTCCTCTCATGTCTAACTTCTCCAAACTCTTCTCTCTCACTTTTTCTCACAACCTCCTCCCCATTCAAATTTTTCTCATGCCTAATGGGTAGAGAGTTCAAACTCAACTTCTCCTCCTACTTCCAAGAATGTAGGGGAGATAATTTGCTAAAATTTAGGAGTTGTGGCTTAGATTGAGGAGTTGGTTTCCTCCACTCCTATTAACTCATTTTTGTTTTGAAATTTAAAATTTAAAATTGGGTGAGGGTTCAAGGTAGCATAAGTACATGGTTTAGTCCTAACCCCCCCTTAGACCCCCTCACCTTTCCACTCTTGTGGCATCATAGCCCCTATAGGCGCTCAAGCTCAACTAATTTTAGTCTTCTTCTTTATTAACTGCAAACAAAAAGATGTACAGTATTCACGATGTACAATATTCACAACACCATGATATGGTGTCAATGTAGCAGAGTTAAAAAGCATCCAAGCAAAGTATTTAAGCATTTAATTACAAAAAATTCCAAGAGTAAAAATTAGGGGCATTACACTCACTCTACTGGTAGTCGAAGGACTAAGTCGGGCCCTAGTTGAAGCTAAGAGAAGGAGACTTGTGAAAGGTGTTAGGGTTGGCATTTCTGAAAGTCTCACTCACCTCTTATTTGTAGATGGTGTTACTTTTTTTTTTTGGTTGAGAAAGAGAACTCAATATTTACAGGGACATTCCAACACTTTATATAAAGCAACAAGAATGATATTTAATGAGGTCAAATATGCTCTTTACCCTTTCAATTTTGTTGATGGTAATGAGACCATGATAGGAAGGTATTTGCATTTACAGTCCTTAGATTAAAATGATGGTATAAAATATTTGGGTTTTATCTTGAAACTAAAGAATTACGTGAAAAATGTTTGGTTATGACTTATAGGAAAGATGGAAAAGAGGATTGCACAATGGTGTAATTGTTGGCTATCACGAGGCAGTCATCTGGTTATGGTGAAACCAGTTTTGGAAGTTATACCTATATATTGGCACACATGGGCCCACATCCCAAAAGGAATCATGGAAAATATCATGAAGTTGTGTTTCAATTTCTTGAGGCAAGGCAATAGCTATTGCAAAGGTACACACTAGGTCAATTGGAGAAGACTTGTTGTTCTGAAGTCTCTAGGAGGATGGCGTCTGAAAGACATTCACCTATTTGGACCTTCTTTGGTTGCAACATCTCTTTGGAATTTTATCACAAAGAATAGTTTGTGGAGAAGGATACTTATACAAAAATATATTGTTCCCGGCACAATCCTTGTATGGACTAGGAAAGACACGAAAAGTATTATGAATGTCTCCAATCAATGGAAAGCAATAACAATGGAATTTTCGGTGATTGGAAACTACCTAGCATGGAAACTTGAGAGTAGTTCACAAGTCAAAGTTCATGTTGATGCAATCATGGGTTGTGATAGAAGAGTTTGATTCTTAAATGATTTGATACGACATTTACTTCTGATTGGTAAAACAACACTAAACCTTGTATCATTGCCTGCTCATTCTACTATTTGGTATCAAGGATGGTTGAGTGTTGTTGATCTAAATTTGGTTGGAGATTGGGCTTTGGAATGGACTAATTTTACAGACTCTCTCTAGCATGCTCACATAAGAATTAGTCCAAGTGAAGATGAGCTCATTTGGAACAGGAATGAGGTAGGAGGTAATTATTCTGCAAAATTGGGTTATGAAGCTATATTTGGCACAAGAGTATAGGGTAATAGTTTGTGGTGGTGAAAATTTTGGAAGGTAAATGCCCCAAATAAATCCATCATAGTCACGTGGCTTGCACTAAATAACAAATTACTTGCCTAGGAAATGATGAGGAAGAGGCAAAATGTTGGTCCTCGGATATGTCTACTTTGTAGGAATAATGAAGAGACTACTCATCACCTCCTTCTTACCTATACATATCCTCAACAGGTCTGGAGAGAACTACAATGAGACTTGGGTTTTACAAATATATGGATTCATGATTCTATTGAAGAATGATTTACAGTTTGGTTCAACAATAGAGAATTGAAGCAGCTGGGAGTATTTCCATTTCTGTCTCTATGGGGAATTTGGTTGGTGTGCAACTTGACAATTTTTTAAGAAAAGTTTGCTCCTCCCTTTAGAGTGGTAGCTCAATGCATGGGATTACTTATGTAATGCATGACTCCTTATGTTCACAAAGATCCATACTAGTGGTTGAACAAAGGATAAACAAGTCCTTTCCATGGAGCTTCTTTGACGAGACGTGCAATGATTCATTTTGTGGCAGTGGTTTTACCTTACATCTCTCTGCACAAAAATATTTTCATGTAAAGGAAAATGTGGGGAGGGGAACAAATAACTTCAGTGAGTTTATGGCTCCCTTCTTATTGCTGAAATTTTATCATCGCCTCAAAATTGATTCATTGCAGGTCTTCGAAAACTCCAACTTTGTTATAAACTATCTATTTTGTAATGTTTAGCTTCATAACATTGGTCTTGGGCCACTATTTGATCAGGCTTGCGATATATATGGTATTTACACTTGGATTATTTATATACATGTCTACATAGAATTGAACCAAATAGCAAACAAACTCTCTAAAGAGGGATTTCTGTTACTTGAGAATTATTACATGCTTCAAGAATATAATTATGGTCGAGCAATGGCTCGTAGTCAACTTTTGATCTGTAACCTTTAAATTTGTACTTTCAATTTCTAATATGACAGTTTAGGACAATTGTAAATAATCATGCAATTTTGTAGTCACCAACTCTAGTAGGATAGAGCTTTATCACAATTACCTTCACAACTTTGAGACACATTTATTTGTACATCACTTTGATAACTACCATTTTTATAGTTCTTTATTTAGTTCTTTCTTTTGTACCAAGAATAAGTGTACATTTGATCCAACAGGTTGTGTTGATTTATGTTACCTTTATGATCTACTATCTCTCTTAACTCCTATATGTTGTAGTTAAGTGTGTGTGTTACACTTAAGTCACCTAAGTAGATTTTGCATAATTTTGTTTTTTTGAGTGTTAAAATGTTTTTTCAATGCTAATTAATTCAACTTGGTTGAGTTCCTATTCACAACCACTCATTGTTTGTCATTGCTATTGATCATGATCAAGTTAGATGTAGTCCACATTGCAACATAAGCCAGAAGCTTGACCAATATCCCCATATATTGGCCAAGCTAATCATAGGAGGTGTTAATCCAAGGAAACTTAGCATAGGAAAGCTTTATCTTCATATGTGTGAAAAGGTGATGACATGAAAGAGTCTAATGCACAAATATTCAATAGGGGGGATCCTATGAAAAAATTGAGAGACAAAATAAAAAATGCAACTTTGTAGAGGAAAATCCCAGTGATATATGCTAGTTCACAGATATACCTTACTAATTCAACCATGGAAAATATAATGATCCAAAGGTACCATAAACTTTGGTGCAAATCTATACACTTAGAACAATGTATACCAAGTCTCATCAATTTCTTTATGAACTATTAAATCCATGGAAGTGTTCTCAACCTTAAATTGTTTCACAACATCCATTCAATGGAAACATTGATAATCATGGTTATGGAAAACATAGCCAAGATGTTCTCTTCCGAAGTAGGTGGAGTATTTAAAGAGGCTTGGAAACAATCAACATTGTCAAGACGACTCACTGGCAATATGATCATGCCCAATAAGAAAGTCAATGGAAGATAAAAGGTGGAGAGAGATTCAGCCCAAGGATTATTTGAGATAGATATGGCCTCTAATAATCATTCATCACATGTTGGGGGAGAAAATGGCTCTATTACCCCCATGGGTAGAGGTGTGTATTCAATATCCAAGCCTAAATCACTTAAATTTTAAGGCTCTTTCTTTGTGGGAGTGGGTATCGTGCAAAATGATGGAATTCACCACATAATTCAATTGTGAAAGAGGTTTGTCCAACAAAATAGTAGGGATCAACTTAGTGTGAGTTGTAAAAGGCAAGATGTTGTCCTGAGTCAAATGAGTTTAATTATTACAATATGAAAGTTGATCAATGATGAAAATGCATCTTTCATGTGAAAATTGCATCATACAAAACATTGAAGACACTGCAAATTTCATGGAATACACTTTATCTCACCTAAGGGGCATATTGAAATCCACTTGGGCTATCTTGGTTGCTACATCAACTAAGATAGTCTTACCACCTAGCTCAATGTGGAATTTAGGAAAAATGCCTATTAATTTATATGGTAAACCTAGCTACTTCAAGGTAGACAAGGACAAAACACAATAGGAGGCTCCTTCATATCATATGCATCAATGAATAAAAAAATTATTATAAACAATGACCCTTATTTGGAAAGGGATGGAAGAAGAGAGACATGTCTCCGCTAGTGTATCCAAGTCAAAGGTAATGAGAAATGAGATATTATAAGTCAAAGGTGTGCCCCCTTGTCTCGAGGATTCCAAATTGGTAGTGAGGTAGATAAGATGGGAGGACATGTCAGCCTATTGTGGGTGCAATGCCCCCACTACTTAACCCAACAATTTTTTTATGATACTACTAAATTAAAATGCATCCAACAATGCTAAAAACGCTCATGCATGTAATAGAATAATTAAAACATGAGTGCAACTAAATTTAACATTCACACAACAATATGTAATTGTTCAAACTCAGAGTATACAGACAATAAATAAAACCCATAATTAAAACAATGAAATAGAGATAAAAACACTTATCTTTTATCAACAGATGTGCAACCAGCTGGAGAGGATGGACGTTCCACCCAACCGTAGATTTGTTGCTCCAAATATTAGTAGAAAATCTCCCCCAAGATGGGGCTACAAATCCACAAGAAAGGGTGTCTCTCTATTGTCTACTCAAAGCCCAACATAACCCACAACAAATTGATTTTCCTACAACTATCCCAATCCTTTAGCTCTCTTCCCCTATACCTACACAACCCATGGAATGGGATCCCCCTTCACTGCACACAGTCCCTTAAGCCTTCCCACTTCCCTCCAGAGCTCCAACACATGTTGGCTATGAATCTCTCTTGTTGGAGACTCCAAGGATGCAAGCTGCCATAGGAAAACTCACAACAACAACTCACTTCTCTAGGGAAAACTCTCAGACATAAATCTCACTCTATAGGTATAAAAACCTAGTTCTTCATGCAAATACAACTCCATATAAGCTTCCCTCAAACCCTACTATGGTTGAATTCAAGCTCCAACACTCAGCTCTCTCTTGATGCTACAAAAACTGTATGTAAAAACTATCCACAATACCCATTTGAATTTCCCCTTTACCCATTCATGTTGGCTCTCACATTCCCCAATGTTGACTGTACTCAATGCCATGCTCTCAATAACTATGTGAAGTGACTTTTCACACCCATCCTCTTACACGTGTTTGATGATTAGGGATTTGATACACTGAAAAGGAAATTAGAAGGTTCACGCACAAAAATAATAATTTCAAGAAAGTGGGTTGGGACTAATACCCATGAATAATTCCCCCTTGGGCCCCTTGGACCCCCCCTCTCTATAATGTCCCCATTTTTGGATTCCATTACTCTGCAGTTGTAGATGACCTTATGGGTTTATGTCAGTCTGAATAGAGGGGTAATGTGAGGTTAACAATGAGCTTGGGTAGTTTGGAGGAGTTATATGATGTTTTTAGAGGTTTGCTTATCATCTTTCATCATCGAGATCATTCTTGCGCAATCAGATTTCGATTCCAATGTATTTCGACCGTTCCTGTAATTTGGGAGTATTAATGGGCATTATTTAATGGATTGCACTAAGGTTTTCATTTTAATAATTTATTTAAGAGGAGTACCTTGGTGTAATAGATCGTTGGAACCGGGATGAAGAGCTCTAAATGGTGAAGAGGATAAAAAGTGACTTTCAGTGCCCAAAAATGTTTTAAAGTCAAATAAATCACTTTTCAGAGAAAAATGGTTAATAAATTAATAAAGTGATTTTACTAAAGTTAAATTAAAAATACACTTAAGTGTAAAAAGGTAAAAGGGTCAGGAAAAGGGTGAATGAGGAAATAAAAGAGGAATGAGGGCGCCCTCTCTCATTATGCATTGTTATTTTCTAAAAAACAGATTTGAGGAGCACTTGTGGATTTTGGCTCTTAGGACGAAAAACCCTAGAGAAGAAGACTGGTTTCAATGGTGAGACCATCCACCCTAGTTGGTCGTGGACAGAAGGTCACTCAAATATTTTCATTATGCTTCAGTGTGGCCAAGATTTCATCATTTGGTAGCTGTGTTTTTCTTTGTGGAGGTCGATTTTTCATCTTGGGGGTTGAGTTCTTATTTATTGGCCAAGTTACATTGCCTTGGGGTCGAGTTCATCATTGTTGGTTCGAATCTTTCACTTTGGGATGAATTTATATTGATGTGGGACCATATTCTTGTGGCAAAGAGGACGTATTTCTCCAATGGGCTGCCATTCTGCTGAAGGAGTCGAGTTTGCTATTGTGTGGTCGAGTTATAGGCTTCTAGGGCCATGTTTCTTTGGCTGGGATGTACCATCTCTCAACTGGGTCAAATTCAGATTGTTGGAGGCCGAGTTTTTACTGTTAGGAGTTGATTTGTCAATATTGGTCTGTGTTCTCCTTGATGGTATCGAGTTCTGTGAAGTATGGGCGATTTGAATAGTGTATAAGATGCTTAAACATAGAAGAAGTTGATATGAACCTTATTGTTTGTTCATCTTAGATAATAGGTCAACAATTTAATAATATACCAACTCAGATTTTGTGTAACATTGTTGTCATTTGTTATGTTATTTTTATAGCATTGTGGTTTTTGTAATTGATTTGTATTACACACATTCATTTGGCATAAAATACATGTTTAAACATTGACAATCCCAACAAGAAAATCAAAACAACAGACCATAAACTAACAACAACAAATCTAGAGGGTTACATTGAGTTTTGAGGGTGTCCGCAAAGTGTTTGACAGAAGCCTTGTGTCATAAATATATTACAACAAAGGTAAGAGGGTTATAAAATGGGAAAATTAGTATGATAGCTATTTGTTTGACGAAATGTCCACTCTACTAAACTAAGTAAAAATCCAAAAAATTTAGTGTGGATTTTACAGTGGTATTAGAGTGTGTTTTCCTCCCATCCTGAGGGGTATACCGCAAAGTATATTCTCATATTGTTTTGGTACATTTGTGGCTTAGGAAGATGGGAACAAATGAGGAGTTCATGGAAGAATTTTTACAAGCCTATCAGGAGTATCAAAATAATCTAACAAGATTGTTAGAGAACTGTGAGTGGTTGAAGCCATACTTACCAGTTGGGGAGAAGTCCAAATCTGAGGATTTTGGTGAAGCAAAGACCTCACTTCATGAGGAAGGTTTGACAGAACCTCGATTTGATTTTTTGGATGCGCATGATGATGGTGTATTAGCACCCAAATACGATGAGGATTTGGTATTGGATGATTTTCCCTTGGATGTTGATCTAGCTTCCAGGGAGTCATGCATGAGAGATGACGAAGAGGAAGTTGGGAAGATTACACATGAACTTCGTATGGAGTTGAGTTTGGCACCTTCTTCATCATTTCAGTCATCTATGGCAGTCGGGATAGATGAGGATGTTAGTGGTACTTATGGTTTGATGGAGGATCTTCTTGTGATGGTCGAGCACGAGGAGCATTCATATTTGCACAGGGTGGACGAGATATATGGCTTGGAGACTTCTGATTATACACATAGTCTATATCTTAGAGATCATGAGACACTTATTTTGGGAAGCCCATTGACGACTCAAGTTATAACTGTAGATGTGGGAGTTGAGCATATACCTTGTGTATCATCCATCAAGGAGGTATGTGCACCCACTTATTGTGGGAATGGATATATTGAGGACGTGGACACATCATTATGGGATTGTGGGGCGATTCCTTCAAAGAGACTTCTTGACAAGGACTTTGAGCATACCATTGATTTTGGGTTGTCCATGGGTGAGGAGTTGATAGATGAGCTTCATTGAGAAACATATTCCGCGAAGATTGATATTTGATTGGGATATCACTAGACTACTTCTTGGTGTCATTATGGGCACTATGAGTTCTTGATCATGCCATTGGGGTTGACTAAGATACTTGCCACATTTCAGACTCACTTGAACCCCATCTTCACACCACAACTACATCAGTTTATGTTGGTGTTCTTTGATGATCTCCTCATGTACAACAAGACACGGTAGGATCATTTCAGATAGTTAGATGGGACATGGGGCATGATGGAGAGCATATTCAGGCATGGGATATAGTACTCACCATAGATTGATATTCGATCGGGCTATCACTAGGATAGGGAGAAGGAGCTTGTCATGATGAATGCTTTACATTATGGCCATGTGATCAATATGCAAGATGTACATACACATCAGGAGGAGATCCATGACACATTGGATTGGCTCACGATGATTTCGGTTGATTGGAAGTCCCACTTTCTGGTGGACTATTCCAAGGATTGGTTTGCATGTGAGTTGATGGATGATCACATTCAAGATGGCATGTACAAAGTGGTGGATGATAACATCTATTACATAAGTATCATATACTTGGTCCCTAAGTCCACACTTAGGAAGGATATCATGAGGGTTATGCATTATACACCATTGGCAGGGCATCAGAGAGAGGTTCTCATGGAGGCGCCCCGAGAATGATGTGTGGAGACATGTGAGGGACTGCATGAATCGTCAACAGAATGAATCAAAGCATACTTACCTAGCGGGATTATGGCAATCTACACTCATTTTAGGATAGAGGTGGGAGAGTGTGTCGACAGATTTCAGTACAGTTCTGTCGGAGGTGCATGGCAGTGACTACATTTTAGGAACTTCATCAGATTATGGGGCGCTGCAGTTAGGAGAGCGGTTCTTTAGGGAAGCATTTAGGCTCCATAGGTTGCCTAGATACATTGACCATGATTGGGACAACACAACACTCATGACATTTTGGCAGGAGCCGTACAGATTAGTTGGCACATAGTTGATCAATGCAACACAGTTGGAGTCGGTTGGTATGAGACATAGTGGACTTCTGGTTTGGATGTAGGTTCCAGGAACTCGTATGATTGGTTCGTTTCATTTTTTGGATGCTTTGAGAGGAGACGATGGAGCTCTTTCTGATTCCAGTGATAGATGGGATTCGATCATAGGATTTGGGATCAAGTGCAGATTCCAACAAGATGTTGTTGATAGTGACTTCAGTCCATGGGCAGATAGATTTTGAGCTCTTGCAAGATATGGTGCAACCGGTTGTGGGTGGTTTTCTAGACGATTTATGGATGTGTGCAGTATTGGCTAGGTGTTGGAGTATTAGGGATTTCCCCTTTGACACTTGGGGATTAAGTGTTGTTGATGACTTTTCAGTTGGTAGCCATAGAGGCTTTTCCTGGATGTTTGAGTTCAGAGATGGTTTTGTTGACATCTTTTATACCATCCCCTTGACAGTGTCTGACCAACTTCATTCTATGAGCAACATGAGGGGATATGTTGAGGTTTATATGTTATGGTTGGGAAGAATTTATTTTTCGTTCCCTAGGATTGAGTCTAGCAAATATATTTCAGCTTGGGACTTCACTGAGATACATTTGCAAGATACAATCCTTGATAGTGGGGGCGATTCTTCCAAGTATTACAGCTTGGGGTTCCATGAGTGGAGGATGTGATCTAGGCATGAGGGTTAGACAATTATGATCACAGTGGTGCAACATCGACATGGTGGTTTCTTCCTGAGACTAGCACGGGACCTTGGGATTACATGGTTTGACAGTTTGGTAGTTCGTACAGATAGGAGAGTCAGTTTTTATTATCAGGAGCTCATTTCTATAGTGCATTGGACTAGCTTCCTAGGAGGACGATTCTATGAGGGGGGGACCGACTCTTCACAATATCTGATTTCTCTACTGATCGGTGGCCTTTGGGAGGCCTCTTGTGTTAATACATTGCAGGACAATATTGTGGGTGGTAGGTGCTCCACATATTTTAGATTGGTTTGGGACCCATGGATCACTCTCAGTTCCAGTTTGGTTCAGCTTGTTCATCATAGGTTTGTGATGGCATTGCTTGAGGACAAGCAATCTTTGGGAAGGGAGGATTGTAAAGTCCCCATTTTTGGATTCCCTTACTCTACAGTTGTATATGACCCTTATGGGTTTATGTCAGCCTAACCAGAGGGGTAATGTGAGGCTAACAATGAGCTCGCGCAGTTTGGAGGAGTGATATGATGCTTTCAAAGGTCTGCTTATCATATTTGATCATCGGGATCATTCATGCATAGTCAAATTTCGATTATGTTGCATCTTGATCGTTCCCGTAATTTGGGAGCATTGATGGGCATTATTTAATGGATTGCACTAAGGTTTTCTTTTTAATAATTTATCTAAGAGGGGTACCTTGGTGTAATGCTCATTGGAACCACGATGAAGAGATCTAAATGGTGAAAAGGATAAAAAGTGACTTTAAGTGCCAAAAAATGCTTTAAAGTCAAATAAATCATTTTTTGAAGAAAAAGGGTTAATAAATTAATAAAGTGATTTTACTAAAGTTAAATTAAAAAGTCACTTAAGTGTAAATTTAGTGTAAAAGTGTCAACAAAAGGGTGAACAAGGAAATAAAAGTGGAATGAAGGCCTCCTTTCTCATTATGCATTTTTTTTCCAAAAAATGGATTTAAGGAGCTCTTGTGGCTTTTGGCTCTTGGGATGGAAAACCCTAGAGAAGAATATTAGTTTCGGTGGTGAGACCATCCACCCTAGGTGGTCATGGAGAGAATATCACTTAGATCTTTTCATTATGCTTCAATGTGGTCGATATGCCATCATTTGGTAGCTGTGTTTTTCTTTGTGGAGGTCAATTTTGCATCTTAAGGGTTGAGTTATTGTTTATTGGCCGAGTTACATTGCCATGGGGTCAAGTTCATCATTGTTAGGTCGAATCTTTCCCTTACAGATGAGTTTCTGTTGATGTGGGATTGTATTCTTGTGGTAGAGAGGTCATATTTCTCTAGTGAGCCACCATTATGCTGAAGGAGCTTAGTTTATTTCTGTGTGGCCGAGTTATAGGTTGTTGGGGTCGTGTTTCCTTGGATGGGACGTACCATCTCCCAGCGGGGTCGGGCTCTGATTGTTGGAGGTCGAGTTTTGACTATTAGGAGTCGATTGATCTCTATTGGGTCATGTTCTCCTTGTTGGTATCACGTTCTGTGAAGAAGGGGCGATTTGGATAGTGTATGAGATGCTTAGACAAAGAAGAAGTTGATATGAACCTTATTATATGTTCATTTTATATAACAGGTCGGCAATTTAATAATATACCAGCTAAGATTTCAGGTAACATTGTTGTCATTTGTTATGTTGTTTTTATAGCATTGTGGTTGTTGTAATTGTTTTTTATTACACATATTCATTTGGCATCAAACACATGTTTAAACATTGACAATCCCAACAAGAAAACCCAAATAGAAGACCATGAACTAATAATAGCAAATCTAGAGGGTTACATTGAGTTTTGAGGGTGTCCTCAAAGTGTTTGACAGAAGCCATGTATCATAAATATATTATAGTAAAGGGAAGAGTCTTATAAAATGGGAAAATTAGTATGATAGCTAACTGTTTGACGAAATTTCCACACTACTAAACTGTGTAAAAATCTAAAAACTTTAGTGGGGATTTTACACTCTTTTGTGGAAACTGAGCCCCCATTACTCCATTTGTGTCCATATGCAACTGACATTACATTTTGTTTTATTATTACGATATACAATATTTACATCTTACATAGTTGGGCTCGCGACCGCACATAGTAAATCCAGGGATTAGAAATGGAGATGTTACATTCCCCTCCCCCTACAAATTGCATTGTCCTTGGTGCATAACACCATATTGGTATGCATGTACAAAATTTTACATCATAATACTTGATACTTTTGCAAGTTCACAACCTCTAAAACAATTCCAACCAACAATCTCTCGTTCTCTTCAACCTACACAACCCAATGAAGTGTACCCTCTTCTCTACATCGTAGTCCCTCGGGCTATACCACTTATCTTCTAGGACTACAGTATAGATCAGACATTAAGGTTTTGAGATGTGGCTCCAGGAATTCTAGGTGCCAAAATGGAGCCTTGCACACTTATATACAAATGTACATTTAGTTTTCTTCAAAACTTGCAAAAATCCATGGGTACTCCTCCTACATGGTCTCTTCGTGCTCTCACATGGTGTATTCAAGATAGTAGCAGGTCCACTGGACCTTTACGAGGTCGATGGCTTTGTTCATGAGCACTTTGACTTTCCCGTATAGGATGCACACTGGATCTACCCGAAAGTCCCTTTCATGCTCCTCCTGGATCACAATTCATCAATCACGTGGTTAGGATCAGGCACATATTTCTTCAATAAAGACACATGAAACACATTATGAATTCTCCTGTATGCAGGCAATGCAAGCATGTATGCAATTGGGCCTATCTTCTCTAAAAATTCAAACGATCCACAACATCTCATTGCCAATTTTGGGAAACTTACTAATCATAGTGAGCTTCTTTTAGCTTTTACTTTTAAAAACACATGCTCGCCTATTTTTATCTGCATAACTCTTTTGCTTATCCTTTGTAACCTTTAAATTCTACCTAATCTTTATCACTTGCTCTTCCATTTCCTTTAGTAATTCTGGTCTAATAACTACTCTATCTGTTGGGTTGTCCCAACTTACTAGCGTGTTGCATTTCCTTCCATGCAAGGCTTCAAATTGGCTCATCTTCAACGATGCCTAATACCCATTTTTGTAACCAAATTCAACCAGATGAAGGTAATATTCTGAGTTCAAAAGCTTGTCCATTACATGCATTCTCAACATATATTCAATTATCCAGTTAGTTCTCTTTGTCTGCGCATCTGACTCTGGGTGATATGTTGTACTGGAATTTAAATTAGTCCCAAATCCTTTAAACAACCCCTTCCAAAAGTTAGAAGTGAACATGGGATCTCTATTTGACACTATTTCCTTAAGCACACCATGTAGCCTAGCATTTTCCTTCATGTAAATCTTTGCAATATTTGTTGCCTTGTGAGTTGTTTACGTTGTTATAATGTGTAGCCTTTATAAGCTTGTCCACCACTACCATGATGGAAGCATGTTGCCTTGTTGTTCTTGGCAGCTTGGTGATAAAATCTATTGTAACTACCTCCCATTTCCATTCAGAAATGGGCAATGGTTGTTATAATCTTGTTGGATGCGTGTGTTTAGTCTTCACTTTATGACATTCCATACACCTAACTATGTAATCAACCACATCCTTCTTCGTTCCAGGCTAGAAATATTGACCTCTTACTACTGCAATTGTCTTTTAGTATCCTAGATGACTAGCATATGGTACATTGTGCATCTCCTTTAGTACTGTATTTCTCGATTTATGAGTATTAGGAACATAAACTTTATCCATGAACAAGATGATTCCATCTTCTTCCAACCTATAGTCTTTAAACTTCAGCGGTACATTTTCCAGTTGTAAGCCTTTTGTAAATTCACTCTGTTTACAATTTGATCAACATTCACCATTTGAGTTTTCTCATCCTTCAAAGCTTTGAGTAACATAGTTTTTTGCTGAGAAATATTGTAGAGATCCATAATAGGAATATTGGATTTAATCCTTTTCAGATCTTCTACTATGTTATATTCCAATTGCTCCAATTCCTAATTTATATCTTTGGGAGCAGAGGCAACCATAAGAGTAGGATTTGCTAAAGGTGTCGAGTTCCAAGGCTTTTTAGGAGCTTGAGATATAGTAGGATGGGGTTGAAAAATAGGCCCTTTACTTCTGGCCTGAATAGCTAAGGTTTCATCTATTAATTCTTCTTCTTCGGTCATGTTCACCCCATGCATCATATCCCACAGTACCATAGTTGCTTCCCCAGGATGTTCATTGTATTCTTCATATGTAGCATTAGATGATGGGTTATTGGTTTGATTAGCTAGTGCACATCCATCTAGAAAACGATTTGCCATCAAATTCATGGCATTTATCCATCGAGAACAATTCTTCTCAAAATGATTTTCCTGATGATAATTACAAAAAGAGTCCAAGGTTGCCTCTCCTAAATAAACATTCTAATTAGTTGGGGGAGGTTCAATAGCCTTAAAAGGAGGCGGTCTCTTAAAGAAAGGTTTATAAGGCCGTTGGTTATATGTACCTTCTCCTGCACTCTTTTTCATGTCTACTATTTCATTCGAAATTTTTTTAATCATCCTTTGTAAGATCTCCATATCAATGTTATCCTTTTCACGACTCTCTGAAGATTGCTTTCCTTGTGATCTTGTTAACAAGAGGCCTATTTTAGGTTGGATTGTTTCTTTTTTCCCTAAAGAGATTTGACTCTCTTTACACCCTTTCATATGAAATTCTATAGTCTTGGCCTCCTCGAAGTTTTATGTAAGGGCATGCTTATCAACCCTTTTTACGAACATAGAGATTGAGGCTGGTAAAACATTGGCATAAACCTCAATTTTTAACTCTTGGGCAGGGGTTGCTTCCGTTTGAAAATTATTTAGGATTGCGGTAAAATGTTGATTAAAATCCATGACCTTTTCTTTAGGCCCCATGGTAGCAACAAATAACTCATCCATTAATTCCCCTGTAGTGGTTTCCTGTCCAAACTTATATAAGAAATAATTTTGGAACTTAATCTAGTTTGTTATAGATCCAAGAGGGAGATTGAAGTACCAAGTAGAGGTTGAGTTTAAGTATATGGAAAAAGTTGAAATACTGCATTCTCATGTTGTACATTCATTAACCGAATGGCCAATATAAACCTCTTAATGTGATATTCATGAGATTCAGATGTTTCAAGGTCAAATTTAGGAAATAATTTCTCTAGATGTTTGGGAAAATGGTGTAATGGACCAGGCAAGGCCAAGACACCCCTAGCCAACCAAGGTTGGTTATAATTCTCATGATTGGCCCCCATGTGTTCTGATTCATAGTTTGAAGCTTATGATTCTGGATCAGATTCTTCCTCCTCGGGTTCGGAATACTCCTGGTGGTCAGAAAAATAGCTTGCGGGAGGAGTAACTGTAGGAGTATTTGGGATTAAGTCGAAAGGTTATTCTATTTTGAGTAAGGAAAAATCTACTAGATCTTCGACTGTGTGAACTAAGGTAAGTTCATATGTGGACACCACTGGTCTTACAGTTCTCCTTCTTTGAGGAAGTAATGGGGTTGTGGGTAATGCCCCTATCTTCCTAGAATATGCCCTAGCTATTCTTTTGAAAGCGTTAAATTCCTCGTGAGATACTGCGTATGGGATTTCAGGATGGGATCCAGAACTTTCCTCCACCTATGGTGAAGTATTGTTAAAGGAAATATCTTCAGAATTTGGATTTTCTTTATGTGGGTTGTTTGTATGACTTGCCATGCATTAAGCCCTCCTAGTGCCAAATATGTTGAGGGGGATGGATTCCCTTTTCTCAACATGAAGGATTAAACCCAAGTATTAGGCCCAATTAGACTCCTCCCTATTTTGTGTGGAACAATCCTCCGGGTCAATGGTCCAACAACTGGTTAAATTCACTTCTTTTGTCTCTTTTTAACTATTTTTTGTGTTATGTTTTCTTGCTACATAAAGGGAAATAATGATTGTATTTGAGGGAAGTTGCCCTAAGGATAACCTTTAGGGATAGAAAAACAAGTATGCAAGGTTTCAGAGAAACAATTCTAGTAATTGACCACTATAAAAAGGGAAACATGCAAAAGAGTGAAACAATTTGTTTCTCTCAAAGACAATTTTTAAAGAAATAATGACATAGAATAAGAGAGTAGCTCAGTTAGTTACAATGATATCCTAACAAACATATAATTATCCAGGTGTTACTCTATCAATAACCATAAAAATAATTATGTGATTGCTAAAACTTTGAATAAGTTGAACACTTCACTGTAAACAAATTAAAGGAGATTTGTACTAATACCAAACAATTTACACAATTAACAAGATAACTTGATAAAATAGAAATTCTTACTAGACATAAGAGACATAATGATCGAGTGTGGAACAATCCACCCTCCAATCACAACATGGAGTGGTTTTGTAAAACATTTTTGGCCCCTTAGGAGCTTCTCTATTAACCTTGAAATAGTTCTCGATTACAATCGACAAAAAAATTATGTTTGCCCCAAAGGTCTCTTATACAAAGGCCACCTGTTTATTTATACACATTTGAAATGCTAAAAATAGTATATCGAAAACTATTAAATATCTAAAACAAAAATAAAGTAAAGATGACTTGGGCGAAGTGGGAGATTTGGGGCTCTCATGCTCATCCAAAAACTTCGACCACTAAGAGCAGAGTTCAACACATTTGTCACTGTATGGAAACTTGTGTTGATCCATTGGCATGCTCAATGCATGATTACTATTTCTGAAACGACCAATGTACTTCTCCATTCTCTTTGTTAACTGTTCCAATAGGTCAATAGTCTTGATTTGTTCGACTGCATACTTTTGCACATGCCCCCTTTCAACTGCCAATATCTTCTGCACCTCACTTTTATACTCATAGATACTTCTTTGTAACCACGTTGACACCTCTACTATCGACCAAAATTCCGATGGGGACCCAAAATTTGATAGTCGGAGGTCGACTATCATCTAATTTATCTTCTCCTAGGCCCGGTTACATGTCTCCCATTATTCTTCAACTCTTTACTTCAGCTCATCTACTATGCTTTCCTAGTACTATACGGTCGAATGCATCTTGGAGATATTTTCCTCGGAGAGGATCTCTATGTTGTGATATTCAACGCCCTTCTACTTTTGTACCTCTCAGAGAAACTCTACTATGTCTAGTGCTCTGGAACCCTTCTCGCCCCATCTAAGGATTTCTCTGTGTGTAATCCCTAATAGTAGGGATTCTTCCTGGAGCCCAAGTGCTTTCCTCACAAGATCATCCTGAACTTTCAAGCGTTTGTCATGTTCTTCCATGATGTCTTTTCTTAAATTTGTTGTTCCCCTGACCTTTTGATAATATTATACCTAGTCCTTTAGCGAAGCCACCTCCTATTTATCTTGCTCCAACTCTCTTTCCTGTGCTACAACTTTATCAAATGAGGCATGGGAGATGGCAAGACCCACTGAAAACAATTCACTCATTCTAGCCTTTTTAGTGTCCAGAATTATTTCTTCCAATGTGGAGAGCACTCTACTCTCCAATGAGGTTTTCCTCTTTCTTTGAGTCCTCTTTACAATGGACCTCGTCTTTCAATCATAGGCTAAAGAGTCAAGATCAACCACTTCCTCAACAGTTTGGGGAATAGGATGATCACCCCAATATAAGATACTATACAGACTTCCAAGGGTATAGAAATGCCCAAAGACGGGGTATTGACTTTTTTCTTTGGATGGGGAATCCTTTCTCCCTTCTTTTATTTGTGTGTTAGGCATTGTCTCATCCGTGGAGATATTTTGTGTTTTATCTTGAGTTTCTTCCTCTTTATTCTTCTCAATTTATGATCCTTCAAGTAGTTTTTTAGTTGGTTTATCCTTCTCTAAAGCTTGTTTTGTTGTGGTATCCATCTTCTCATTATTTTGCTTCTTCACTTCAGTATCCTAACTACCTATATCCTTCCCCCCTATATCATCACCACCTATAACATTATCACCTCTTATATCCTTACCTTCTTCACTATCCTTAGTCAGTTGGGTATCTTGAACACAATTATTTCCTTCTGGATTCTAAGGAAGGGATACTTCTTGACTTGGGCCACAAACTAGATTATGATCTTGTTCATTGTTTGTTCCTGTGGTGTCCTTCCCATGTGTCTGGGTGTCTTGATTATTGTTTTCACCACATGTTTCCATATGCTTTTCTTCTATTGGATATACAAGAGGCTTTTCATCCTTCATCACATTCTTGTTGATAATGGGGACACCTGTCTTTTCCACCTGCTCTCCATCCTTAGTCAGATCAATGATTTTAGAAGGCTTCAGAGATGTTGCAAGCTTCTCTTGCTCTCTCTTGAGGCTCTGCTCCTTTTCCTTCTCTACATTGATATTTTCCAATTCCTCCCTTTTCCTTTTTTCTTCCTGAGCCTTCCTTTGCTCTTCAATTTGCTCCTCTTCAATTTTCTTTCTTAATTCTTCTAGGTCTTGCCTAGTCTTTTCTTCTCGATCTCTCTTCTTCTTTTCCATAAATTCCTTCTTTCTATGTTCTTTTTCTACATTTATCCTCTGCTTTGTCAACAATTGTTTAGCAATATCCTCCTCCTCTTTCTTCCTCAATTCCTCTTGTTGCTTCCTCTATTGTTCTTGTTCTTTGAGAATTTTCTCTTGTTCTGCTAGCAGGGCATGTTATTCCTTTTCTACCTTCAATCTTTCCTCTTATTCTTTATTTTCCTTGTCAATTTCTCTATTGGAGGTAGCTCCGTGTTTCATCATCTTAATATGTTCTTCTAGTGAAAAGGAGACAGACATAGTTATATTAGGGTGGGATTTTATTTTCTCCACCTCCTTCCAATCCTGAGCATTCTTAGTAAACAATTCTTCTTGCTACTTCTCATGAAAATATGGCCAACTCATAGAGACTTGTTCAACATGTTTGAGGACCAAACCTTTGGGATCATCCTTTCTAAACCTTCCAGTCACAAACCTATATTCCAATTGAATATGTCCTTCTTGCTTTGCATGCTTAATATCCCTCATTGTGTAATAACTTGTTTGGAAACCATATAGGATAAAGATTCTTTTTTTGTCTTTGACTAATGTGGCATCAAAACCTTGCATTATGGAATGATAACAAATTTCTCCAATGACAAGCCTGTCAGGAACATAAATAGGCGATAGATGAGGTGGGTTGGTTGCTCCATAGATGCGAATATAGGTATGTTTCTCCTCCAAGTACCATTTACCTATGTATGTCAAAACCTTCATGGTCTACTTAGATAACCAATGACATTCTTTCCCAAAGATGAGGAAGTAGATCCGAGCCATGAAGAAGTCACAAATCTAAGCACATGACCTCTTGTATATACTCTCCCATAACATGTTGAATTAGACAAGTATTAGGGGCTTAGAGACTTGTCAGGAGAGAGACAAACCTGGAAAATTGTTATAGGCACACAAGACATCAAGTAAAAAGGAGACCATGTGGAATGCAAGAGCAATGTTTAGTTGTGGAGTCTGGGCTTGACCAATTTTAATATCAAGTTCCTTTGAAATGATGGCCCCCCATTTAAAAAAACTCCCCCACATGACAACATAGTATGCTAAAGGCAACGAGACTTAAGAAAATTGAGAGCAATCTTTCTCTCCATATAATCCGCATAATAAAATCATTACAAACATATACAGTTCCCTTAACCCTGTAATGGAATATCTTTCTGATGACCTATTGACAAATTTCTTGTCTTCCTTCCACCAACCCCTCTAGGATCTTACTGGTGTCATATTTTTGGTAAAAGGCTACTACAAAGTCCTTATTAAGGGATTCCTTAGGATCAATGAACTTATAGTGTCTGTTAACATCTTGTGGGAGAAAAAATCCAATACATCCCCCCCGGTCATGAATAATCCTGCAGTTTTGATAGTTAATCTGGTTAATGACCCATTGCATTAGCTCCACACATGGTAAAATTGGTGCCCTAACTACTACCGAGTGTAACCTGGACCATCTAATGAACATGAACACTCCATCATTAACCGTTCGAAGGTCTAGATTGTTATGGGGGGTTGATTAAGGATATTCTTGGTCTTTGAATTTAGTGAATAAATCGTTCCAAACAGGAATTGGTACCTGTGTTGCAACCTCACCTCCTGTGCACGACTCTGTGTGCCAATACGATGGCACCTGTGTGGATAGCTTCCTCGGTGGGAGTCTAATGAGTGGTTATGTGCTCTTTGATGTGGATGGTTCTTCTACTTATGATGGCGTAGATCTAGAATCATCTTTGGCATCTCCCGACCCGAACTTTGGCTTCTTCGGTGATCATCATGTTGGAGCTCTTCTAGGAGGCATTTTACCTTTAATACAACCATAGAAAGGAAAATAAGCAATAGTGCATTGATGGGAGATAATCGATTCAAAAGAAAGTAGAGCATACCTATTACCGAATGATACATAAACTGATGTGAATGATGTTTACTTGTAATATAATTGCACTGCCTACAATCACTGGTTAGAAAACCTTCTTTACGTCATAATATGTACTGAGTTTAATTCATCAAGATTGCAGAGCGAGAGCAAGTTTTGTTTGCGCATGCAGAAGTTACAATTTCTCTTTGGTTAACAATGAAATCAATTTGGGACAAAACATAAGTTAAACGAGTAAAACCTTTGAGTGTGGGGAGGGATCCTTGACGTTAAATGTTCTCACGTACGCTCCGCTGACCTTTAATGGTTGATTTGATGTGCAGACGGGTCTACCGATGAGTTTGAAAAAGTGTCATTTGGCGCGCTTCGGGCTCATCGACATTGAGGAACATGATCAACTTGTGTGTAAATTAACAATGAGCCACGATTTGACCATAGGCATCGAAAATATGTACATTACGATGATGTGGAAAACACACGTGTCTTTATGACTGGATGTCTGACATGGAAAGGAAAATAAAATCAGGTGACGTGTTGACATTTGATTGGTAACATGGCATGTCGACATGTCACATGACGTAGAATTCATAAAACCATAATAAATGGACATGGAACGAGTTAAGTATTTCAATGGTCCAGATCCATTCACCCTCGTGTGATGGGATGGCTAGGATTCACTCTCCACAATGAAGGCTCGTTGACATTGGCCATTTTCCATATCCTTATGCATGTTGAGACTATTATCACTCCAAGAAACTCTTTGAGGTTGTAGATCAAAGATGCTTGGTAACTTAAGGTAAAATTGTTTTTGTATTTTTGTATGTGTGGATCAATGGGATAACTCAATTACTATATGGTATTCAAACAGTCAAGATGAGAATCAAATGAACTAGTGTTCTCAAGGATCAATAATCAGATGATAGTTTTTAAGTGGGTGAGAAAACAATGTTTATAAACCAAATACAAATGTGGGGTTTAATAAACAATGATAAGCAACTATTAATCAAGTTATGAGCTAAACAATGATAAGCAACTATTAATCAAGTTATGAGCTAACCAATGAGATGACAGTCATTTTGTAGCTAAAACAACTTGAATAAGAGAACAAAATGAAAGATGAGAATATGACATCAATAGAGAGAGAAAACTGTGATTTGTATTATCATATGGAAAAGTCTGTTTACAATATAGTATCTTCTATATCCAAAATCAAACCCTTTTTCCTCTTACATATATGAGCTTAAATAAGCCTTACAAATTATTTTCAAGATCCTCAAAAGATGGATCTGATATCCTCTTTTCTTATCTCATTCGAAATTGTGAGGTGGCTGGAAAAGATAGAAATTTCTAGAAAAATGTTGCTCCAAGATTCACCTATATCCTCCAAATCACAATAGATCTTGGGAAAATGAGAGAGTTTATTGAAGAGAAGTCCATGCTTATGAAAATCCTCCTTCATTTTCTAAAAATCGTATTCCAACTCATCATAATCTGTCCTTAAAGACAGTGACTAAAACAGGAAAAACAAAGTATTTAATTTATGGAAATATGGTGCTCAAAGATTGACCTATATTTCACAAATCACAATAGATCTTGGAAAACTTAGAGAGTTTATTGAAGAGCCACCCGTGCTTATGAAAAACCTCCGTTGGTTTCAAAAAATACTCTTCTAGATGATTAGAATCTGTCTCCCAAGAAGGTGACTAAAACAGGAAAATCCAGATTTCCAAATCTAGTCATATTCCTACATTTTAGGATTTGATCTCTAGAATATTTCTATTGATCAAATGAAGTGCCACATGCACTCACGGATGAGATTTGATAATATATATGATTATTCATCATCATCTGCTTCTTAATAAACTCAACCAAGTCGAATTTGACCTTTTGACCAAAATAATACATTTTGGAAAATTTCTGAAAATGATGCCTCATCTTGTGGGGAACTTTTGACTACCTTCCTGAGCTCTAAATGAAGATCTTAAAGTACCATTGGAAATATTAGGATGTCTAGTTGTCAATCAACTATTTGAGCATGTAAAACGGACTCTCCATGACTCAGAAAATTGATTTTTCCCAAGGCAGTTTATCAGCTGAAAAACCTGCACTTTCATCGGCTCACTACACTGTGAAAATAGTCATTTAGCTGGTGAAAAGGGAGACTTTCACCGGCTTACTACACTATGAAAAATTCATTTAGCCGGTGAAAGATGAAATTTGCTTTTTGGTATATGTTGAGATGCCACGTCATTTTTTCATTGGAAAATAAGATTTAAAGCCAATCTTATATACTTTAAAACTTAAAGATTTATAAATAAATCTTTACCTTATTATCATCTTATGATATGATATCAAAATAAATTGCAAGGAATTTTTTATTGCTAACATCTGGCTCCAACTGGGATGGAGACCTCCCTGCGAGGTTTCCAAGAACCTGGCAGACCTTGTGCCTTTAGTATTGGGCATGGAGTCATTTAGCCTTTACGATTTATCATCTGAAAACCTGTAGCAAACATGTAACCTGCTTGTTTATTCATTAAATCAATCAACTGAAAATAATCAAGTTGCTCGTTTCCCTCAGAGATCTCAATGCTAAATATAGACTGCTTAATCTCTGTCTGAGAAGAAAGCATGATGAACTACTGATATGGACTTTTCATCTCATCATCTTTCTCTCTGTATCTACTGCAATCTTCCTGTGTCTGCAAATCAGAAAAATGTGGGCTAATCTCACTTATTTCAACGAACTTTGGATCAACGGAAAGCTGATCATCTCCATGTGTAGCTAACGAAACCAATTCTTCAGATTCATTAAAATCAGAAATAGAGGTAATAGGAAATCTTTCAGCTCTTCATTACTCTTTTCTAATTCATGTTTATGAGGAAGCACATCACAACGAAGATCATTTGAAAAAATGACGTAGATTGTGAGGAAAAGATTCTTCTCTATTTAGATATTCAACTTTAGAATGCAATTCATATTTCTCAGAACAATTATCAAATAAGGACTCATCTGAAAAGAACTTGTTGACTAATTCCTTTCGCAGAAGTGGTCCTCCTCGCTTTCTTCCCATCATGCAATAATCACAGGTTGACCTATACATGGTTAACACATAGAACTTTTCTAGGGCAGTATCCAGGTTTGCATTTTTTTATTGTTTCAAGTTTGAAATAAGAAAAATACACTGTGATTTGTGTAATCTATGTTAATCTTTGGTTGAAATGTTGAGAAATTCCTTTGTGTAATCTATGTTAATATTTGGTTGAAAGGATAGAATTTCAGGAGGAAAAAATATACCTTCCATGGACAACATAGACTATTTACTCAAGCATGTGAACCTTTTTGTAATCCATCCAACGGTTACAATGTTTGCCAGCTTTTTAAGGTTTGCTAAGAAGGATAATATAATGCAGTGTGCAAATTTTCAACAAGGTTCTAGCATACTTGTTCTCTTCTCCCCTTTCACGTCTCCCACAATTCTCCTTTATGAGGAGATAAGATACTAGAAAGTAGTTCTCCTTTAAGTACCTTTTAGTTATGGCATGGAATTATAGTAAATAAGAGGTGAGTGTTTTGGCAAATAAAACAATAATAAGTACATGTTATTTGTTTCCCACCACCTAGAAGTTTTAATCACTTTATGTTTCATTTATGCCTAGGAGTTATCGCATATGAGTTTGGCTTTCATCAGTTCAATTCTTTTTTTTTTGCATTTTAACAACTCGGTTAACTAAATTATTGATTGGAATGGCAATAATTTGTTTAACACTTTTTTTTTATGAAGTGTGTACTTAATTCATTTTTGTCAATTGAAATGTAATTTTTTTTTTTAACTTTTCATTGTGGAAGGGCAGCATGGAACATACCCTTCTCACTAAAATTAGGCCCTGCCCTTCAAATTTGATCACTGGTAGTCTCATCGACGATCGGTTGAATATTCGACCCATTCACATCCACTAGCAACAACCCCCAATGCTGATGAGATGGTCAACATTTTCTTTAAAACTCTGTCAAGTCGGGTCGTTTGAACTTGTGTTGTTATCTCTTCGTTTATACTCCTGACTCGATAATTTCATCGGGCCTTTTGAAAATTTGCCTGTTAAAGTCTTTTTGTGGATCATTCCTTCATATTTATTAGCAATCTTTGCATAGATATGTCAGTTTTCTTACTTGGAGTTTTCTTTAAGATCCGACTATGGATCAAAATGGACAAATAAAGCAAAATGTAAAGGAAATTAAAAATGCAATAAAAGATCCAGAAATGACAGAAGACCAAGAAGTTAAAAAAAAAAAAGTGGCACCCTAAAATGTAAAAAATTTTAGGGGTTCGCTAAGTGCTCAACAAACTACTTGAAATATTTTTTCCAAATGATCATTTTCCACCAAGTTGGTTGACTCAATATCAGTCTCCACACTAACTTAGCACCCAGACCTTCATTCATCATGGCTATGTCTCTGATTCTGAAGCCTATGCTATCTTTTTTTTTTTTTGCTAGTTTGTCCCTGACCTGCGAGACTAGCCTCTGGCTCGAGAAACCACAACTTAGGGGCATCTAAGCCATCAAAATCACCTGAGGATCGCACTAGCCCGAGCCACACCAACCCTTAACATGGCTGGATTTTTGGTGTCTCCAGAGGTTTCGAACCGGTGACTTCACATCACGAAGTGCCTTAACAAAACACTTTATCACTGACTGTCCTACACCTCGGGGATAAGCCTCTGCTATCTATAGATTACTTTACGACTATCCAATTGATGAGGTTAATTTTATTTCATTTCCTTTACCCACTTCCAAAAAAACTTGCGAATGTCCCCTACCATTTGATTCATTACAAGGCGAGGAGACAACAATGTCGAGCAAAGATATAGTGGGAGGGATGATAAAATAACTTTAATGAGCACAATCCTTCTCGTTGGGTTGAACCATTTTGAATCCCATTGCCCAAATTTTCTCTTGATCTTCTCAACAATGCAATTCCGATCTTTCACAAAGGCATTTTTTAGAGTGATGGGAATTCCTAAATACTGAAAGGAAGACCAATTTTCTACCACATTGAAATGGAAATTTTGTGATATTATTTGCTTAACCCGTTGTTTAACATTCCAACAAAAGATTTGGTATTTCCTGTCATTCACTTCTCCTCCAGATGCATCTAGGAATGAATCTATAATTTGCTTGAACCTTACAACTATGGTTACTGAAGCTCCACCTACTGATAAAGTGTCGTCTGCAAATTGCAAATGATTACACTTTTTGTACCTTGAGTGATCTGTATTCCGAGTAAATTTCCCACAATCCTTTCGTTCTCTAGCTTTCGACTTAGAGAGTCGACCATTATAATGTAAAACATCGACAATAATGGACAACCTTGCCGTAGACCTATGTTGCTTCGAAAATAGTCTGTGGGGCAGCCATTGACCATGGGTGTAATCCAAGTTGAACTAATACAATATGAAATCCACTGTATAAAGGCATAGTTGAATCCAAACTTGTCTATAACCTTATATAAAAAAGAGTTCCTTACTCCGCCAAAGGCATTAGCCATGTCCAACTTAACTATCATACCTTTCTCCTTAGCAGACACACTTGAATGGACAACTTCCTGCACTAGAATAATGTTGTCAATGATCTGTTTATCATGCAAAAAATTCGCTGGTTTTTAGAAACGGTTCTAAGCATAAACTTTTTTAGACACGTGGCAATCATTTTTGTCATAATTTTATAAGAAGCATTACGTAATGAAATATGCTTAAATCTAGAAAAGGAGGATGTGTTAGTCTCTTTCAGAATCGAAGCTAAGAAGGAGGAATTAGTATCCCCCCCATTTTAAAGTTAGTCTCTTTCATAATTAAAGCCAAGAAGGAGGAATTAGTATTCCCCCCCATTTTAAGGGATATTTGGGAATATTGAAGCATCCACTTCAAAGCATATTTATTAAGATGCCAAAAGAACCTATAGAAGGAAATAGTGAATCCATTTGGACTCAGAGCTTTGTCTGGATCAAGGCTCCAAATCATTGTCTGGATCTCAACTTCTTCAATTGGATGGATCAGATATTGGTTATCTTCTTCGTTGATGACCTTTAGAATATGTTCCAACAATCCAACCACATTACTTTCCTTTGCCTTATTTTTCCAAGAATACAAAGCTACAAAATGTTCTTTAGCCGCCTTCTTAATCTCCTCGAAGTTCGTGATCTTGATGCCATCCTCCAAGAGGATTTCTTTAACATTATTCATGCTCATCCTTGCCTTGGCCCGATTATGGAAAAATTTGGTATTCCTATCCCCAACCTTTAATCACAAACTTTGGGATTTAAGGCACAAATATTCCTCTTCATGTTTCAATACTCTGTGTAGTTAAATTTGGAACTTCATTTCCTCCTCTCGGTCCTCTATAATGATCTTTTTTTCTTCCATTTGAGATTGCAATTCCTCTAACTTGATCCATATTTTTCCTTTTTCTGTTGTAGGTGAAGTATATGCCTCTTTTGACCATTCCTTCAATGATTTTTTAGCCAATTGAAGATTTTGCTCCCAGATACATATTGGGGTGTCAGGTATCCATGTGTTCCAAGCAATTTTGATCATGTTGATAACTTGCTTTGAATTAAGCCATAATGGATTGAAACGGAAGGGAACCAGATCGTAGTTTAGATTTGATTGAAGATGTAAATAGATCAGTCTATGGTCCGAAGATACAGAGCAAAGAATACTAGAATGGAGTGAAGTTATGGAGTAACAAGTTGTCGCGGACAAGGAAGTGGTCAAGCCTAGCTACTATGTGACTAGAGCCACATCTTTTGTTGGACCATGTAAACTTCCCTTTTGTTGGTTTTATGTCCAAGAGATCCCATTCCCAGATGAGTACCTCCAGTTTTCTTGGGAAGGGATCTCTGTTGATTCTCCCCCCTATCTTTTCCTAGCTATTTAGAGTGACATTTAAGTCGCCTACTACTATGCAGTCCATGGCAAAATATGAATCCTTTAGACTTAAAATGGAGTTCTAGCAAGCTTCTTTATCCTTATATCTCACATGCATATATATGTTAAAAAAATACAAACCTTTTATCAATTTTCAAAAAATTGAATTTGGTTAAGATTCAATGCTAAGATTGAAATGAGAATTCTAATCTTACCTCTTTGGTATTCTAGACGGTGTACAAACCCCCATAAGCACCCCTTGAGTCTAATGTTATTCCATCACTTTGCTTCCATACCTGCTTCTCGATTTGGTCGCATCAACAACCTTCAATTTGGTCTCTTGGACCAGAAGGATTACTGGCTTTTCTGACTTTACAATATCCTTGACAGTTGAGATTTTTAGGTAGCTGCTGAGACCTCTACAATTCTAGGAGACAAGTGTCATTATTTCAATGATGGTTTGGAGGAACCCCCTTTGGAAGGAACATTTCCTCCCTAATCCTTTTGATGCTTTGGGCCGCCTATCATTTTGACAATTGTTTGTTGAGACCCTAGCCTTATTTCTCTATTTGCTTGTTCTTCCCTTGTCATTTTTAGGGCTTTCCTGCCTAACCGACGTGGCATAATTTCTTTCGATGCTACTTCTTCATCCATCGAATTTCCCATTATGCCTTCCTTGTCTTTAGAGTCAAAGAATGTCACCTCAACATCCCTAAAATTGTCTGTTTTTTCCAGGCCCACCTCTAGAGTCTCTAACTTGGGTTCCTTGAGTTTGTCTCCTAAATATTTCAGAGGATTGTGCGATTGGTCAACCATCCGCTCTAAGGGGGTTTCCAATCTTTGGACAGAAGGCATCGCCCCAAAAAACAATGTTACCACTTTGCAATGATCTTGGGTTGGATTTTCTTTTGGATTTCCATTCTGATTCACAAGAGCACTGAAGCTATTTTTTTGGGAAATGACTACTATTACACGCGAGGGTGCTAGAGACCTAGAAGAGGGAAAGACATGAAGAATAGTTCAACTTTATTGCATCTAAAATCTTCTTTAACTTCTACCCCAAAGCTTAAATACGCATGGCATGACACGACAATGTTGTTAATTTAATATTCCTACACCTCTAAGTTGAACGTAATATTCCCATACCTCTAAGTTGAAATGTGGGGCGGCTTGATAAATACTTTGGAGAGGTCCATGAACAAACAAAACACTCTTTGTATCTGCATCTCAGTAGTATGAGATCGTCTTAATCAACCACTAGTGGGGCATGGATAAGTTTCACATGTTCATTTCCTTATGTCTATCTTAACATTAATCTTTGCCCCATTCCAACACTCGTGCATCTCCCAGACTATTGCATGGCAACGTCGACCTAGGTGGGGATAAATATTGGTTCATACATCGGACACAAAACAACATATTCAGAGAAATCTTCATCTTCACAATTGGAAGTAGATAGTTTTCATTAGCCTACACTTTTTTTTTCTAAGCCATGAGAATTGGTAATTTGTTGGAGTGACTTATGCTAGGTCCATGATCAAACCAATTAGCTTCAATTATAACCCAAGAGTATATCAAATAGCTTCAAAGCCAGATATACCAATAACTTATGAATTAGCAAGGGCCAAAATGTTCGGAGACACACCCACATTTTTGGGGATCCCACTCGTGAGGAGGCGCCTACCCTTCTAGCCTTATCACAACGGGGCAAGTCTCATTAGGGATTTGAGTCAAGGTGGGGAGAGTGCAAGACCTGCCTCCCCATCACTTTAGCTATTGCTCCTCGACTAACCCATAATTTAATCTAAAAAATGTAAAGACTTATTGCTTTAGAGCTACCCTTATCATAAAATTTAATTCTATCACAAATATTGTATATATATGAAATAGCTTGTCAAAAGATGCGTGAAAAAAGAGAAGTTGAAATAAAACTTTAATCACAAAGTTGTACCTGTATGCCATACCTCTCATAGGGTAAGAGAAGTAATAAGACACAATAATCCTTTGTAATGTAAACCACAACTTAAGTGGGATGGATTTAACTTGGGTGTGTAACATGGTTGTTATCCTCCCCCTAGAATTCTTGCCATGCTTATTATCCTCCGTACTCTTGGATATACCATTGGGTTATGGTTACCGATTGCCATGGTTAAAAAGAAAATTTAAATCAAAGCTGACCTTTAGTCGAATGGAAATTTGTAAAACAAAACATTAATAATATTATAAGAATTATCGGGGCAATGCAACTCCTCTTTAAAGGGTCGTAAGGTGCAGACAGAGCCGTCCGTTTTCAGTCTTCATATTTGTTTGCTGAGAGGCGAGCAGGGAGTCCTGTAGTTTGAGGTGGGTAGGTATTTACGCTGTATTCATTAGTCGTTTGCCCCCTTAATTTCTGTAATATTTTCGCAGATACAATATGTACTTGTTGTATTTTGTGCATCTGATATCTTTGATGCCCTAACCACATTTTCTGTTAGAGATTTGCTTAATTTTCCTGCGATTGAGATTTCAAGTTATATGAATATTGACGTTGAATCGAGATCAAAATTATATCCGTTTGTTAATTATACTAGAGAAAGCGATTATGGTTGTGTAAATCTAAATTTCCTATAATCACTGAAGGGACAGTTTTACGGAGATTCTTACATAGGCAGCTCTGATCGGCACAATCGATTATGGCTTCCGGCGTTTAAAGTTCTGTGTTTTGTTTGTGAAACAGGTTGAGTTCGAGGCTGTGTGGAAGAGATGTCAGCCAAGGTGGTTATATCGTCTCTGGTCGGGTCCCTGGTGGCCTCCTATGCAGTCTACGACGTGATTAGTCACAAGATGATTTTTGGAGGTCCGTAGTGCTGGTGCCCATTATTTTGTTTGTGTTTTATTGTTGCCAACTTAGGGTTAGGGTGAGTTTTAATGAACTTTTGAAAAGAGGGTTTGGTCTAGTGTATGTATACTCGGCGGTATTTGCCAGGCACTAGTCAGTCGCTGGTTAACTATTGATTGCCTACGGCTAATTATTATTTCATCTTTGAATGCGATTATTTTAGGCTTGGTTGAGATGAGTTTGAGGAAGCAAGATCGGTGCGATGCGTGCTCAAAATTTTGATTATATGTTTAGATTTCTCTATCAGATAACTAACTCCCTTACTGCATTGTGTAAATTGATGCACTCTGAATGCAAACTTGTCGTCTACAGTAATGAGACCAACAGTAGGTCGTTGGATGTGATGAAATGAAATAATATTTTAGTCTTCTTTCAAACACTTTAAGGACGGGAGGGATGATAGGGCCAATAAATGAGGTTTAACCTTTTCACAGGAACCACTTTGAGCGGAGAAATGATCGATAAAAAAATAAAACAGAGAAATCAGATTCAATATTCTGTTTTCTGATATGGCAAAAATATTTTATTTCAAATGTGCATATGAACATTGCATAGGGTGAGTGAACTGTGAATTCTTTCAAATTTTAGTCCCAATTCCACCCTTTTTACTTCGAGAACTATTTGACTATATTTTTTTGTGAGTGGCTTTCACTTATCACGATGTGTAAGTGACAACATTCAAATTGGATTCCTTCAGCTAAGTGTAACTAACAACATTCAAATTGGATTCCTTCAGCTAAGAGGCCACGAGTGGAGGGTATCTATTCCGACAAAGATGCCCAGGAATTGCACTTGGTCCCAACCACTCTTGTGTGTGTTGACACATCCACAAGCACAAACGTGTATCATTGTTTAGACTTGAACCTTGGTGGAGGCAATATCAGTGCCTCCTTTAAGTTTTCACCAAACCAGCAAGCCACCATTGACTTATTTGACTATATTTTATGAGACATAGTCCGTATTTTCTTCTTTACTTAAAGGGGCAGAAGTGTATATTGTAATTATAGAAGGGGCAAAATGCCCTTAGATGCCAAAAGTTTTCACATACAAATTCATCATTTATTACCATTTCTTTTCATGTCGCGTATAGATATCTCATATTTCTATTCTATGAGAGGGTGTTTTGGAACATGCCTTGAATCAGCAGGATTTCACTGCAGTTTTCTCAAAAGCAGTTGGTGCAGGTCTCCTAAACCATGGTGAGAATGTGGATGCTTAATAAGCCTTCTGCTTTTGAGTTGGATGTCTCACTAACTCAAAATCAAGAAGTCATATTATGCATGTTAGTGTTAATTATGTTACAAGAAATGAGAAATATGAAACAAAACGAGAAACAATGGAACATCAAATCACATTATAATTCACCTCAAAGCCTTAATCAAATTAAAGTGTCTCACATTCACGTCATAATATATTCTAGAACATTAGGAATATAATAATGTACCCATTGTATTATGTAATTCCATTAAAAGTTTGGAAAATGTCAAATGTAAAAGTAAATAGTGGTAACATAAAATAAAATATAGTGGGTACTAGATATTACATAGTAGATTTGTAATCAATGCCATCCTTGTCCATGTCACTCCATCTCATTTATTGTTGTTGGTGGAGTGTGTTGAATTTTCATTAGTTTAGTCAACATTAGATTTATCATAGCATTTTGATCTTCTTTTAACACTCAATAACCATATATTGAAATATATAAGCAACAGATAAACAAGCACAAGAAGACACAAAGATTTATCATGGGAAACCATTCTTCACAAGGGAGAAAAACCCATCAAATTTTCTTAGAGAGAATATCCTTGCCAATACAATATAACCATATACTGAAATATATAAGCAATAGATAAACAAGCACAAGAAGACACAAAGATTTATCATGGGAAACCCTTCTTCACAAGGGAGAAAAACCCATCAAATTTTCTTAGAGAGAATATCCTTGCCAATACAATATAACCAAGAACCAACTCTTTCCACTAGAGCAAACTAACAAAGAACAATACTTATCTCCACAAGAGATAACCCAACAATGCAACCGCATCAAACCCTAGCCAGAGCGCTAGAGTATTTGGCCTCCACTAGCGCACCACCAAGACAAAAGATAAACCCTATCCAAAGTGCGCCCTTCTCCCTTCCTCCTTGGCTGGATAGTTGCAACTACTGTTCTCCAAAAGACTTGCGCTATAGATGAGTGAGAGTGTGTGCCAAATGAGGAAGGCATCACCTTTAGTTATACTGGATTGAGCAGGTGTCTTTTCCAGTAGGGCCGACCCGTCTTCTGGAAAATATATTTTCATCGTCTCTTTTCCTGTGGGGCCGACTTTACTTTTGGAGCATTATATTTCTTCTTTATTATTATTCTATGGGGCCGACTTCTCTTCTGGGATCTTCTAATTTCTTCCGAGGCTTCTTTGATTTGTTCAATGGTTCTTCTTTGACTTCTTGGCATCTTCATCTCTAAGAAAAGTTGTCCCGGAGGTGAATACCTCCCGCTGTTACCAAAAACATCAACACTCCCTCTTAGCTAGGGAGGTATTCTCCATGATGTTCTCCTCTGGTCCTGGTCCTCAGACCATGCCATGATCATGCAGACCATGCTACAGGTAGCATCATCACGTCACACATGGCTACAACCAATGTGGACCTATCAATCTCGTCTAAGGGGCTACAACCCGCTCGAGAACACTAGGGCTACAACCTCGTAGTGTGTGTCATCATCGTCAAGGGCTACAACCACAATACGTGTCCACTTTGGGCTACACCCCAAGGGACGATGGGCTACAACCCAATACAACTTATCAGTCCATCGATAAGTGTCATTCTCAACTTAGTCCATCGAGGAGTATCATCACAGGTCAACCCAGCTTAGTCCATCGAGGAGTACGACCTGGAGAAAATATCCCAACCACATGGGTACTCCCCAAGGGTCACTGGGCACCAACCTAGTACAACTTATCAGTCCATCAATAAGTGTCATACTCAACTCAGTCCATCGAGGAGTATCATCACAGGTCAACCCAACTCAGTCCATCGAGGAGTACGACCTGGAGAAATATCCCAATCACTTGAGCTGCACCTCAAGGGTTGCTGGGCACCAACCCAGTATATCGTCATAGGTCAACTTGACTCAGTCCATCGAGGGGTACGACCTAGAGAATGTCTCACGAAGCTGATCATACAAAGCTGCAACCATCAACACTCCCTCTTAATGAGAGGGGCATCCACTCCAAGTTTATCACGAAAGTACTCGAACTTCGACTTGGCAAGGGGCTTGGTGAGAACATCTGCCATCTGCTCATCTGTAGGAAGGTACTGCACCAATATTGCTTTCCTCTGCACCATATCTTGAATCTAATGGTACTCGATCTCAACATGTTTCGAACGGTCATGAGATACTGGATTCTCTGAGAGCTTCACACAACTCTGGTTATCACAATGAATCACGGTGGGATCCAACATCTGTCCAAACAATCCTGCAAGGAGCTTCCGAAGCCACACTGCTTCACGAGCTGCCATAGATACTGCAATATACTCAGCTTTTGTGGTACTCAAGTCCATAAAAGTTTGTTTCCTGCTACACTAGGAAACCATGGCAGACCCCAAACTGAAGCAACACTCGGAGGTGTTCTTCTTGTCCACTGTGCTCCCTGCCCAATCAGAATCAACATATCCCTGCAATCTCATGTCAACACTGGAAGCATATTTCAGTCCATATCCAATAGTGCCTTGCAAGTATCTCAACACATGCTTCACAGCTACCCAATGCAACTGTCTCGGCTTACTCATGAATTGGCTAAGTGCACTCACTGCATAGCAAATATCTGGTATGGTGTTAACCAGATACATCAATGATCCAATCAGTTGTTTGTACATAGTTGGATCAATCAAGTCTGAGTCGGAAGAAGGCTCACTCAACTTCTTCAGATTCAACACCATTGGTGTAGCATGGACTTATAGTCCAACATCCCAAATCTCCTCAAAATCTCAACTGTATACTTCCTCTGACTCAGGAAGATCTCATCAGTTCTCTGCCACACCTCTAGTCCGAAGAAATACTGTGACATGCCAAGATCTTTCATTTCAAACTCGGAGGCCAACTCATGTTTGCACCAAGCAATGAGGCTCTCTGTTCCGGGGAGAAATAAATCATCAACGCACAAGATCAAAATCAGGGACTCACCATCAACAACCTTATAGTACAGGTTGGCATCAACAACACTTTTGTTGAAACCCAAACTCATTAGGTATCCATCAATCCTCATATACCAAGCTCGAGGTGCCTGCTTGAGTTCATACATGGCCTTCTTCAACTTGCACACATGGGACTCCTTCCCATGAATCACAAAACCATTTGGTTGCTCGATGTACACCTCTTCCTTAATCTCTTCGTTGAGGAAGGTTGTCTACACATCCATCTGATGTAGTCTCCAACCCATGGCTAAAGTAAGGGCAATGATCGTCTGAATGGAGGTGTACGGAGCAACATGAGCAAATGTCTCCTCATAGTCTATTCCCTCTACCCGAGAGAATCCTCTAGACACAAATCTCGCTTTGTGCTTCTCGATGCTCTCGTCAGCTGCATGTTTGATCTTATAGATCCACTTGGAAGTCACCACAGACTTCCCCTTAGGTCTCGGAACAATATCCTAGACATCATTCTTCATGATGGATTGATACTCCTTCATCATGGCATCTGTACATACCCGTTGACTAGATGCCTCCTCATAACAGGAAGGCTCAGAATCAATGATGTGGCTCATCGCTGCAACATAGCTCGAGAATCTCTGAGGTCTCTTGCTCTCTCTGAAAGTACCACGGGGAGCTGCATGTCCCTCTGCCTCTTGCAAAGTTCGACGAGCCCATGCATGCCTTTTTCGGCCTACTGCAATATCTTTAGGAACATCAACAGGATCTACAGGATCAATTGGATCAACAGGTTCAACTGTCTCCATGGGCTCAACTGGCTCCCTCTGAATAGCTGAAGGGGTGAGGGGGAGAAGATACCATCTCCTTCTGCTTCTCACTATCAATCTCCATGTGAGATCCTCTAGATCTCCTGAAGGCTACCTCCTCAATGGAAACATCTCTGCTCACCTCAATGTGTCTCTGACTTGGGATGTAGATCCGATATGTGCCTTCGAAGATTCACGGTACCCAACAAATGTACCCTTCCTGCCTGAAGGGTCTAACTTCGTCCTTTTCTCCTTGGGTACATGAATGTACACATGACATCCAAATATCCCGAGGTGTCCAACCACAGGCTTCATTTTAGTGAAAGCCTCATCGGGATTCATGTTCCTCAAAATCCAAGTCCGAAGATCACATAGTATAAGTATCCACTCAAGCAAGCAACTGTTATAGGCCCACACAAATCTGAATGCAACAAGTCCAGGATCCTCTTGGATCTGCTGTCACTGCCCCAGAAAAGATCCCTTGGCATTCTTGCCAAGAGCACAACCTCTGCAAATGCTATCATGCTCTACACGAAGTGCTGGAAGACATGTCACCATCTTCCCCAGAGCGAGAAGAGCTCTATAATGTAAATGATCAAGTCTCCTATGCCATAACTCACTCAGACTGATAGAATCATGCATCATGGCATGAACTGGTCGAACTGTCAATCTATACAAACTCCTTGTCTGGTCAGACTGCTTTATGTCTCAAACTAGAGACTATCTAATATGTTATCTTTTGCAATCGTCGATATAGCTCCCTCTCAGGGCTATCACCGGTGACCTGCCTCTGTGGTAACCTGCCCGGAACAAGAAACAAGAACAACAACATCTCCATGGCAACCTCCTTGGGATTTAACAAGATAACCTGCCCGGAACAAAGTCAACAACCAAGAATATCTCATAGAGGAGATCAATTTAGCTTGCAAACATGTGCATCTCATAATGATCATAACTTCAATAGATCAGAATACAACATGAGATTGCAATAATACCATAATAGCTAGAGGCATGTCAAAACAATCAAACCTGGAGTCTTCACTTCCAAGGAGGGTGTGCTGTCTGAATGTACTAGATATGAGATCCTTTTGGATCTCCATATTGCTGTTTGGACAAAGGTCTCTTGTACAACCCCTGCAAACACCCTCATGATATAACAACTTATATACAAGTGCGTACCTCTGAAATTTGTAGCACCATCCAACTTGTCTTCTAATCTCAAGGCTTGCACAACTGGCAACTGGCAACTGCAGCTGCAACTGGTGACTAACAACTGCAACTGTAACTGTAGATTTTCTGAGGTCCTATGAGGCTGCCACCTAAGGTCTGTCCTTGAACTTAGTATGGCTCTAAGTTTCAACTGTGTTGCTGTCTTTTCTTGCTGTTTTAGGACAACAAACAATCACCCAACTTTCTGCTCAATATTTGATGGTTAAGTGCTCTTTTAAGGTGCCCTTGCAAGTGTTTTCTTTACTCAATGTTAGCACATGCACTACCTCTAGATCTTGAACTTTAAAATGATGATCTACACTTCTAAGCATGCATAAATTTGACACATAGATTTTTGGTCAACATGACCCTGGAAAAACCCCCCCATGGGGAAAACCAGTTTGGAGCAGATATATATAGAAGGCCTCAAAGCAAAATGTACAACATAGGAAACATAAACAAGTTAATGTGTTTCAATAGCAACCACTCTCTGGTGCCTTGGAGTTCCTCAAAGACTTTCCCACAAGCCTTGTGAAGTAAGGCGCCCCTTGCCTTGGTGAACCTTCTTCCTCTTGCTTGCCTTTAACACTGAGATGCCATGATTCTTTACCCACTTGAATGCTTGAATGACCCTTGCCTTTTCCCTTGAAGTTTGCGCCCTCTCTCTCAAAGTGCGCCCTCCTCCAAGATGTAGTGTGGACCTCCTCTTTAGTGCGCCCTCTCCTCTAGCAAATAGTCCCCCACTACATGCGCCCTTAGTCGCCTCACTAAAGCTCCCTCTCAAGTGATGCACACACCCCAACACAACTCTCTCATGCCAATGGGTGCACCTCTCCTCAGGGAATGCGCCAATGCTCCTCCAAGTGCGCCCTCAACCAAAGAATGCGCCTCTCCTCAAGTGTGAGCCTCCTCCAAGCTATGGCGCCTTCCCTCACTCAATGGGCAAACCCTCATGCAAGTGTGCCCCTATCTCCTCAAGAAATGCGCCCTTGCTCTCCTCCTCCTCTCCTCTTCTCACAAGTGAAGAATGAGCTAAAAAATGCACTATACCCTCCTTTAGCCTCCTTTGGCCAAGCCCTAAAAGATCAATGGCCTAGATCCAATCTAGCCTAGTCTAATCAATGGGTGAGATCTAATCTAAAAATCTCACTAAGGAAACCCACTTTCCTTAGTTGCTTTATGTCTATTAATTCACCCACTTTGTGAATTAATTGTCACTTTATGACTTAAGTGACATATTTCACTTTTGACTTA
>SNQJ01S0000009.1:285557-295647 GCA_010110895.2 Picea sitchensis | reverse complement strand
GAATTAATTGTCACTTTATGACTTAAGTGACATATTTCACTTTTGACTTAAATCTCCTAAGTCAAAGTGAAATTAGAATCATAAAGTAAAGTACAAGGGTAATAGTCTCCCCCTTTGTGCTTAGAGGCTCATAAGCACATGGGGACCACTTTCCAAGGTACCCAAATCTCAACAGTAACTGCAACTGGCATGAAACAACTGGCACTGCAACTGCAACTGGCACTGCAACTACAACTGGCATTGCAACTACAACTGTAGTTGGCACTGCAACTGCAACTGCAACTGGTAAATCTCATGATCTTCCTTCCAGTGATTAGACTGTTATGAAGGTAACCAACTCTGAAACCATGTTGAATTTTCATTAGTTTCGTTAACATTAGATTTACCATAGCATTTTGATCTTCTTTTAACATTCAATAACCATATACTGAAATATATAAGCAACAGATAAGCAAGCACAATAAGACACACAGATTTATCCTGGGAAACCCTTCTTCACAAGGGAGAAAAACCCAACAACTTTTCTTAGAGAGAATATCCTTGCCAATACATTATAACCAAGAATCAACTCTATCCACTAGAGCAAACTAACAAAGATTAATACTTATCTCCATAAGAGATAACCCAACAATGCAGTTGCATGAAACCCTAGCCAGAGCGCTAGAGTATTTGGCCTTCGCTAGCGCACCACCAAGATAGAGGATAAACCCTAGCCAAAGTGCGCCTTTCTCCCTTCCTCCTTCACTGGATAGATGCAACTACTGTTCTCCACAAGACTTGCGCTATAGATGAGTGAGAGTGTGTGCCAAATGAGGAAGGCATCACCTTTATTTATACTAGACTAGGCAGGTGTCTTTTCTAGTAGGGTCGACCTGTCTTTTGGAAAATATATTTTCACTTCGTCTTTTTTCATGTGGGGCCGATTTTACTTCTGGAGCATTATATTTCTTCTTTATTATTATTATGTGGGACCGACTTCTCTTCTGGGATATTTTAATTTCTCCGAGGCTTCTTTGATCTGTTCAATGGTTCTTCTCTGACTTCTTGGCATCTTCATCTCTAAGAAAAGTTGTGTCGGAGGTGAATACGTCGTGCTGCTACCAAAAACATCAACATAGTGCTCATTGAGGGACAACGACTAGGTTGATCTTGATCACTTCAGGTGAGGTCATCTAACATTCTGTCCTCACCATCATCTTGTGAGTTGCCTTAAATTAAAAATTCAAAACAAAACCATAAACAATGGAATAGGAATTGGGGGCTTCATGGTGTAAGATATATCACCCCTCATTATGTATAATACATTTTATTGCACTATTTAACCGCATTCTATAGCCAATATTGCAATTGTTTCTTGCTGGGTGTTTATTATTTGTGGTGGGTTTGTATGAGTACACAACATTCCAATTAGTTCTAGTACCATACAATACAAGATTGTTGTATTCACCCGTTATTCACTTATTTGATCATTGGAGTATAGCTACAACACTGCCACATATCTTCCATTCAATGCGTGGAGAGAACTTGCAGCTTGAGAACAAATTTGGAGAGCTTATGTTGAACAAAGGTATGTCCACTGAAGCAAGCAGTCGAGTACTGAACCAAATATGAAATAGAGCCATTATTTTTTATGCATGTTGGTGATTAGCAGTAGAGAGTATTATTTATTTATGTAGAGATCCGTGTGGATGAAATGGATAGGCCATAGGCCTATCGTTTATGGATCGTATGGTATCACAGTAGGTTTGTTGGAGACCTTGAAGCGATTGTCGTGGGTGAAGCCTTGAAGAGGGAGACATTGGAAGAGTTGATAACCTTTAATAGGCAGACCCAAAATGAAACTCAAAAAAGAACTTGCCAAATTCTAGGACTTCTTCACCACCATGAGGGTAGAATTAGACAGGAGCAGGTTGCAACTCTTGCAATTGGAGGAAAAATTCATTCAGTTGGATAATTGGCAAGAGAAGAGGTTTATTGAAGTGATTGATCAACTACACTAGGATTTGGAAGTGAAGGAAGAGGCCTTGAAACCTTCAATGACTTTGAAAAGCACATTAGAGGCATCGGTTCCAAGCTCATGAGGCAAATGGGCTATGATGGCCAAGGGCTAGGCAAGGAAGGCCAAGGGATTCTGATCCCCATTGTAACTCAACAGAGGCCCAAGCATGAAGGCCTAGGATTCAGTGGACAAAGAGTTAGAACAAGTTCAACTCAAACCACCTTTGTCAAGGCAAGAGGAACTGGAAAAGAAGCCATTCCCATGGAGGAAAAGGCAGTTGGAAAAGGAGTGTGTAGCAAGCCACTCAAATTTGCTTGTAGATGCGTCGAAGAGGGTAACAAAGAGATGATTCCGCCATCCAGATCCACTCCAACTCTTATGGGACCATGCAACCAAGTTGGTAAGCATAATCACAAATTGAAAACGTATGGCATAGTATCTTTGGTTTGTTTCTGTTGCAAGAAAAGGGGTCATAAGGCTAGCAATTGTTGCCACCCTAGAAGGCCAAGCAACCCATGCATGAACTATTTTTAGTACTGTAGATTGATTGGACTTTGGGAGGGGCCAAATGTTGGAGGCTTCACCCAAAACTCCTTCCCAAGAACCAAACAACCAAGAAGAAATCTCGAAGGGTCAAGGTCAAGGGGAAAGAGGAGTTGCTTGCACTTGTGGCCCAAGGAGTAGCGGTTGTCCAATGACCTATTGCAGCAATGAATGTCATCTCGAGCCATGAGATGGACAACATGATTATGCTAAAGGCAGTCCTTGTTCAACTCTTATTTTCCATCTTGCAGCGAAGGTACCCTTGATTTGTTGGAGGATGCTTGAAGGTAGAGAAGAAGAAGATTGAAGGTGGTTGAAGCTTTTGGGGACCAAAATTCTGCAAATGGGGAGGTGTGATTTGAATTGGATCCTCGTCCAAAAAAACTCTTTGTAAACTTTGTAATAAGCAGTTAATAGTTTTTGGCAAAGTTGAGAAAATGTTTAAAATTCCCTTGGAAGTTGAAATGAACCATTGTGATGGTTGGCCTTCCAAGGCAACCCATTAAAAATGAAGGTTGTTATGAAGAGGAGCATTGAAGGGAACATAGAGGAGGAAATGAAGAAGGGCAGTAGCAAAGATGAGAGCTCAAGGAAGCAATTTGCTTGGTGATCGGAGGAGAAGAAGACATTGAGTCTGTCCCATGATGAGGGAAGATTGTTGTTGAGCCATGGCCATTTGCAAATTTTCTGCCAGTGAGTAACAATACACTAAATCTGTGTACATCTCACCCTTTTGTAATCAATTTCTTGCTTAATAAATCTCTTAGAAATTGGTTTTCCCATTTGGACTTCTAGTGTAAAAAAAATCTTTGTTGTCTCATGGTGTTAATGGTTGTGTCTACTTGATTTAGTTTTGGTTTTTAATCTGTTCTTGCATTCTATGTAAACCATGAGAACTATAATAGAGCTACATTGTAATCCTAGCTCTATTCACTGGTTTAAATGATTAGTTGAGTGTATTGTTGGTTCACTATTTAACCACATTCCACAACCAATATTGCAATTGCTTATTGCTGGGTGTTTATTATTTTGTGGTGGGTTTGTACGAGTACACAACATTTCAATTAGTTTTAGTACCATACGCTATAAGATTGTTGTATTCACCCCTCATTCACATATTTGATCACTGGAGTATAGCTATAATGCTGCCACATATCTTCGATTCGACGTGTGGAGATGAGATAAGATAAGATAAGGTAATTATATTAACGACCAACAAATGACCACAAAGTAGGTCAATGGGATTGTTGAGTACATTGATGTCGATACAAAGCAGGAGTATCAACCTATATAAAGAGCAAGAAAGTAAAGTAAAGCTTGAGATCTATGCTAAAACATGGAAAGTCCTCGACTCCGAGTGCGGGCGATGGGCGATCACAACTGGAGGGAGATGTATAGAGGAAAAGGATCCAATGACTAGATCATGGTCCACTAGATCTATCTCTCCTAACATCTGAGGCCGAATGAAGAAAATTCAAGATAGAGTGGTGTCTTGAGGAGTTGGGGGAAGGTATGGATTGCCCACTATGCTGCTGTCTGGAAGAGGTAACCCGTTGTCAATGTCCAGGTGATCTCGTCTGCCTTCTAGTAAGGGACCTGGTCTGACAATGTCTTTGAGGCCTCTGGGGAGGGCGGATGATCCCTCAAGTCCACACTGATCTAGTGTCAGAGTCTATGCTAATATTAGTGTATCTCTTGGTGCCCCTAGTTGATGGGAGCACTGTAAAGAAGGAAGTAATTTGAGAACAAATTTGGAGAGCCTCTGTTGAACAAAGGTATGTCTACTGAAGCAAGTAGTTGAGTGGTGAACAAATATGAAGTAGAGCCATTACTTTTTATGCTTATTGGTTATTAGTAGCAAAGATCATTGTTTATTTCCACAGAGATCCATTCTGACGAAATGGACAAGCCATAGGCCTACTGTTTATGGATCACAAATGAATGATATGTCAACATAATTGGCATTAAAGATTGTTGCATGCACCACTTCAAGTGTAAGGGACATCCATCACCCATTGTCAACTTACCCTCTACAAAAAATGAGCACACATGAATCATGTTGTTAGCTCTAAAACTAGACGATACCATATTGAAAAACCTAACAAAAATTGCGGTAAAGGTCCAATCCTTTACCTTAACCACAAAAATCCTTTGTGGGCATGTTAACCCCCAAATTTCCTTGCGCAAACTAGGGGGTTAAGGTCCAGCTAGCTTTCATCAAGTGGGCATTTAGTGACACATGCATCATGTTTCACAGTGATTAGAGCCCACTTTAGAGGCATATTCGTTTTAGTTGGAGGAAATTGCTATTTTTAGTAGTTTTCTTATTTTCTAGGAGCTAGAGTTTTGAGGTTTGCATGTCAGAGTTGATTACTTATTATTGGCCCTTGCGAGCTCACGATGCCAATGAGCTTTTTCTGGGTGACATTTGAGCATTTTCACGACATTGCTATTTTTAGCAATTAAGGTTTTAGGGCTCGTATGTCAATTATGAGAATATGTTTGGATTCCTTGCAGAAAAATGAGTCTGATGAGATTGATTTCATTGACATGCGAGAGGATGCTATTTTTAGCAGTGCCTATTTTTAGGTGTGCTATAGTTGGCAACCGTCTCATAGTAGTTCCTTGGACTGCTATTTTTGGCATGGCTATATTTAGCATTACTATTTTTGGCAGGTATGGGCTTTAGAATCCTGGTTATAGTGTGCAGTCATGGATTGGTTTGAATTAAGCAAGTGGAAGTGTTTCAAGGTGACACGTGGCAGCCGTTGAGAGGGGGATGTCTATTGAAGCAATTCAACCTCCTTAGTATATTTGGCAGTTTGTTAGTATTGTTCTCTTCTCATGACGTCAGTTCTAAAAATTGCTAGTGGATGATCTTTACCAAATTTGGAAAACCCAATTCACCATGATACTTCTCCTTTCTTTGGAAAATTGGAACTCAGGTTTGATTTGTTACTTTTGGTTTAACACTCTTGCATGTGAGAAGTCATCTTTCTTATTTGGCATGCTTGCTATTCTAAAATTGGAACCATAGTTCGACCTCTTCATCTAGCATGCATGGCAGCAGTCTTTACTGGTAGATCTGGTGAATTAGCAGTCAATTAATAGCAGTTTTCCTCATAAATAGCAACGTAGTGACAGTCAACAAGCAGATAAACCTGTTGTTTTGTGGTTCCAGCGTCTTCGTCCACAGATTTGGCCTTGAAACAACCTATTTACAATGCATATGACGTGTGTACGATTCGAGCAACAGATGACTTGGAGTTAACAGTTGACAGTTATGAGCAGATTTAGTCTTTTTAAGCTTGCTGCCAGTGTTTCCATGCATAGAATTTCGCCCTAGCAGCTGCTTATCTGTATTTATTTGTTATACTTAGACAGCAGGTCAATTTAATGGTTGACAACTAGTTGGTATGACAGATAAACTGACTGTTCCTAGCATGCATTGGGGGTTAACATCAGTTACAATTACTGCATGGCTAAGGCATATAGATTTGGAATTCTGAAGCTCTATAAGAGATCAGTGAAGAGGACAGATTGAGGAGAGTGATCATTGAGCAGTAGTCTACAACCAACATTCTTTTCTTCTCTTCCATTCTTTTTTTCATTGCTGCCTCCACTTTGTGCAGCGCTTGTTATGCAACCAATTTTGTACTTGTCATCATGATGAAAACAATTTTTTGGTCAATACAAAATAGGGTTTGATTATGCCATATATTACAACTCTTCAAATCTGTTGGTTGAGTAAATTTGCTTTCGTTACAGTGGTGTGGGTGGCCTAAGTGCCTTTACTTTGATATTATTCACTTAAAGTGCATGTCCATCTCTTATTTCATTGCTCTCGTATTATTTAATTTAAGCTTTCTTGTGTCCTTGCTTGCATTCACGCATATCAAGGGAAACTACTTCATGTGCCGATCATGCAAATTTTCTAAGTATTGATAGTGCATGAACACTAGGGACACCCCTTGTGACTGGAGAAGCACTAGTCCGAATGGAGGAGTAATTAGCAGTGACCTTAGGCTGATTACTCACATTTGTTTCCTAGGTTTGCTCCGAGCAAATCCGAGAGATAACAAATTGGCGTTGTTGTCGGGGACATCATCAATCCTAAGATACTACAATGACAATGGTGAGTTTTTATTTATTGATTTATTTTTTGACTCATCTGGCGACTGCACTGGTGTAGGATTGGGTCTCACTGGATAACAACTGGAAATCTCCAAGATTTGATCATACATAAGGCATTGTTTCGGGCCTTAGCGATCCTGGACATCTATTCCAAAACACAAGGGTGGATCACTACCTGAGTTTCACTTGGTGACTCCATTGCAGAAGGATCATGATTGATCATGGATGTTGAATCAATACAGTGGGTGCAGGATAATATATCCCTGGTGGTGGAGGTATTTCACATTAAGAAGGGAGTAGAGGAAACTATTCTTGAGTTTCATGGCAGATTTCTCCAGGCATTTCCACTCCTCATTCTGACCAAGAAACATCAGAGTTTTGTTCCCTCTTTTGGAGTGAAAACCCAAGAAATTTAGGGCAAGCTTTCCTTGCTTCCCTAAGAGTGCATGAATTCCTTGCTACTGAAAAAGAACATAATAGTGGAAACTTTGTTTGTGATGAGTTGTCAGTGATGATGTTGATGATGATGACCCCTGCTTGGATGGTCATGAACCAGCGATTGCACCACTTGGCCATATGTAGAGTTCCATGAAGATGAAGATGAAGAGTCCAATTTTCAAGTGGGTTTGTTGATTTCTTCCTTTAATGATGATAAAATTCAAAAGGAAGAGCAACAAATCAGCCATGCATAATTGAATCGGCAAAAGACTTTATCCTTGCATATCTCCACAGTGATCCAAGAACAATTTGATCAAATACCATTGCAGCAGGGGGAACAACTTTTGGTTCAACCAGAAGATGATCTTCCTTAAAATTTGTACATGATCCCGCATTCAGATTTTGTTCTTCAAGGAGATCGTTTGACTGATCATTGCTTGGATATCAGGATTACTCATGATTTGGATGAGGTGAGGATGATGGAGGTGTTTCTGGACGTAGATTTGAAGAGTTTTGGCTCTTCTACTTGTGTATTGATCACTGGTGAGGTGCCATGTTCCAAGTTTCAACTGATAGACTTAATTAATTTCTTAAGCAACAAACACATGAATGCATCTTTTTGTCTCAGGAGACTTCATGATTGGTTGCACTGGAGGATTGATTATGTTGATCTTTCCCGTATCATCGATCACTTTGGTTGCATGGTTACATTGGTTCTTCGAGTACGGTGATTGATCATGGCAACTTTGACAAACTTCCAAAATAAGAGTTTTTGGGCTTTGGTAAAGCAAGAAAACCAAAAAAATCGAACAAAAAAAGGGGGCACGTTTTGGGTTCAGTTGGGTAGTTAGTTTCCTCTATTTGTTAGTTATTTTGCTGTCCTAAATTGCAGTGTCTTGTTTTTATTTTTTCAGAGTGCTGTCATGTCTTTTGTTTCCCTTCTAATTCATTTTTGAGCCAATTCCGTATTATCTCTAAGCATGATAAATTGCCTTGCATATGCATGAGCAGGCTCGTATTTTAATCTTTTTTCTTTGCATTATTAGCCAAATATTTGTTCCTAGAGTTAAATTCTAGAATCTAATGTTATATCACAGTTATTTGTTTTCGGAGAGATGGTTTAGGTCAAGCTTGGATGAGGGCATCAATGTATACATTGCATTGCTATGGTTGAGTATTGAGTTTGGTAGGCATGGGTAGTGTTGGAGAGACAATAGGAGTCTTGAGTCATATTATTGTCTCGTCTCTTCATATTTTGTATCGATCATCTTTCTTTGTCATCGAGTTCCTCATCCAGCCTTAGGGATATGGTGCCATTTTATTGTACTTCTTGGTTTTTGCTTTGTGTTGAGGGAAATTTTTTCATCATTGCCTTCCTTTGAGCAGTTCATTCTTGATTGACTCCGACACATCAACTAAGGGGTGGACCAGAAGTTAGAGCACCTTGGAAGTTGTTAGCCTTATTAGCACCTTGGCAGTTGTTAGCCTTATTGGTGGTTGTCTTGCATTCAACAAGAATGATCATCAGCCTTGCATATGCATGAGCAGGCTCGTATTTTAATCTTTTTTCTTTGCATTATTAGCCAAATATTTGTTCCTAGAGTTAAATTCTAGAATCTAATGTTATATCACAGTTATTTGTTTTCGGAGAGATGGTTTAGGTCAAGCTTGGATGAGGGCATCAATGTATACATTGCATTGCTATGGTTGAGTATTGAGTTTGGTAGGCATGGGTAGTGTTGGAGAGACAATAGGAGTCTTGAGTCATATTATTGTCTCGTCTCTTCATATTTTGTATCGATCATCTTTCGTTGTCATCGAGTTCCTCATCCAGCCTTAGGGATATGGTGCCATTTTATTGTACTTCTTGGTTTTTGCTTTGTGTTGAGGGAATTTTTTTCATCATTGCCTTCCTTTGAGCAGTTCATTCCTGATTGACTCCGACACATCAACTAAGGGGTGGACCAGAAGTTAGAGCACCTTGGAAGTTGTTAGCCTTATTAGCACCTTGGCAGTTGTTAGCCTTATTGGTGGTTGTCTTGCATTCAACAAGAATGATCATCATTGGGTCTTGATTGGATGAGTTTGGTCAATGTACGACTTCAAATCATTATTCACACTGATGGGCTGTGCTTGTAGCTTAGGGCCCACTAGCCTCATTGGTGGGTTTCTTCGCACCTACCAAGGTGTTTTCCTTATTGACATTTGACTAGGTGGTTTTCTCCAATTTGTCAATTTCAGCTTATTTTCCAGTGGGAGGAGCATACATGATAGGTGGGTTGCAGGTTTTGTAAGGTCCTATCTAACAGAACCTAAAATTTAATAAATTTAAACATAAAATTTCTATCATAATTTCTTTACGGTTTTATATTCAACAAACTAACAGTTCATGGTTCAGCAAATTCAAATGAGTAGCATGATATAAAAATCATATAAAAAAAATATACACAGCATAGTAAAATAATGAACCATCATAACAATAATGACATGCCATAATAATGAACGTAAATACCTCTCAAGTGACGCTGTTTCCCCAACTCTGTCTGTCCAAGCTGCTCAGCCCAAACTCTGACCAAGCTGCTCAGCCCAAACTCTGACCAAGCTGCTTTGCCCAAACTCTGCCCAAAACTGAATCTTTCCTCCCAGCCAGCTAGGAATAGAGCCTATCCGGCTCCCTAGCTCCAGGATTCCGTAAGGATTCCTGGCCCCCGAGCCCAAAACTCCCAACAACAAATGCTCCCTGTAACAGTCCAACAAATTCCTCAAGCCAAAAACTAGAAATACAGTTTTCCCATCCCTCCCTTAGAAAATGCTCCAATACAATCTCTTAATCTCCAAAAATTCTCTCTGCCCCCAAAATCAAAAGTCCTCCTCCCGAATGTCTTTGCCCCCTCATATTCCCCTGTCCATTCACCGCCTCTCCCCCCCTTATCTCTCTATTCAATGCCAACCACCTTATCCCTCCATTCAATGCCA
>SNQJ01S0000009.1:225648-277044 GCA_010110895.2 Picea sitchensis | reverse complement strand
CTATTTTTTTTTTCTTATAAAACAAAAATGCTACGCTATTTGATATCTCTTATTCAAGAGAATTATTGAGTTGTTCTAAAGTGCATTGATGATACTTGTATTCAATCTAAAGAGGAGTTGTTAAACTATAGATTGATTATCCTTATTGTTATCATATCCTTACGGTATTGTAATTTTAATTCTCGGACTTTTGCTCAATATTGTACTATTATCCCTTTTGTAGAATTTACCTTTCCTTTAGTACTCAGATGTTACTTGTATGTATGCGAGGGTTCAAATTAAAATCTGTGTTTGAAATTATAGGAATCAATGGTATACTACGCTTGATTATTCTAGACTAAATCCTTATATTACTTCCAAATCCTTAATTCCGTGTTGAAATAGAAGTTGCATTATATAATAGTCACATGAGTCCTATATTATGTTATCTTGTTCTTAAGTGTAATATTTATAAAAACAATTATGTTATCTTGTTCTTAAGTGTAATATTTATAAAAACATTTACAGGTTTGAAGCTTTTACAGGTGAGGCTTCTTACATACAGGTGAGGCTCCTTACAAGTTCTAAGGTGAACATGCCTCCTTCAAACTTACAACAGTTTCTAAGGTTTTTTTTTTTTTTCTGGTTGATTTTTGGGTCAATTTTGAGTAGGTGGGTAGGCCGTTTGGCCCCAGATTTTAAATGTGGCTCTGATACCATGTGTAAGGTCCTATCTAACAGAACCTAAAATTTAATAAATTTAAACATAAAATTTCTATCATAATTTCTTTACGGTTTTATATTCAACAAACTAACAGTTCACGGTTCAACAAATTCAAATGAGCAGCATGATATAAAAATCATATAAAAAAAATATACACAGCATAGTAAAATAATGAACCATCATAACGATAATGACATGCCATAATAATGAACGTAAATACCTTTCAAGTGATGCTGTTTCCCCAACTCTGTCTGTCCAAGCTGCTCAGCCCAAATTCTGACCAAGCTGCTCTGCCCAAACTCTGCCCAAAATTGAATCTTTCCTCCCAGCCAGCTACGAACAGAGCCTATCCGGCTCCCTAGCTCCAGGATTCCGTAAGGATTCCTGGCCCTCGAGCCCAAAACTCCCAGCAACAGATGCTCCCCTGTAACAGTCCAACAAATTCCTCAAGCCAAAAACCAGAAATACAGATTTCCCATCCCTCCCTTGGAAAATGCTCCAATACAATCTCCTAATCTCCAAAAATTCTCCCTGCCCCCAAAATCAAAAGTTCTCCTCTAGAATGTCTTTGCCCCCTCATATTCCCCCGTCCATTCACCGCCTCTCCCCCCCTTATCTCTCCATTCAATGCCAACCACCTTATCCCTCCATTCAATGCCAACCACCTTATCCCCTTCTCCTTAATGGTTCCCTCCTTCAATACGTTAAGTTTTCTTTTAATAACTTAAAATTTATTAAACTTTAATTCGTTACCCAAACATTTAACGAGTTAATTAATTAATTAATCAATTAATTAATATACCTTAAACAATAAATAAATAAATAATTAATTATTATTATTAATAAATAATAATTAATTGATTAATATACATTAGGACAATTAATTAAACTTAATAAACCTTAAACAATTATTTAACTTTGACAATTAGTTATTTAACTAGGGTTGTTACAGGTTTCAGTTGCAGATGTGCATATATGGTTGGGTCCTCATTGTAACATATCAGTTGAGGCACCATGCATTTGACTCCATTGCCTAGTGGACAGGCACATCGGTCTACAAGCCGGATTTTTCGGGTATTAGTTATTTACAATTGCAGAGCACATAGATCCTAAGGTTCTCGCCATCCCTGTCTCCTTGAGTTGCCATTGTTAACCCCCAGATTTGCCTACGCAATTGGAGGGTTAAGGTCCTACTAGCTTTCATCAGGCTGGCATTCAGTGAAAAGCACATCAGGTTTCAAAGTGATCAGAGTCCATTTCAGAGGCATATTCACCAGATTTAGAGGAAATTGCTATTTAACAATTTTCTGTTTTCTATGAGCCAGAGTTTTGAGGTTCACATGTCGTAGTTGATAACATATTATTGGTCCTTGTGAACTCACGATGCCAATGAGCTTTTTCCGGGTGACATGTGAGTATTTTTATGATAGTACCATTTTTAGCAGTTAGGTTTTAGGGCTCACATGTTGATTCTGAGCATATATTTGGATTCTTTGCAAAAGAAAGACTCTGATGAGACTAATTTCATTGACATGTGAGAGGCTGCTATTTTTAGCAGTGCCTATTTTTAGGCATGCTATAGTTCACAGTAGTCTCATAACAGTTCCTTTCATTTTTCGTCTTTCCTATTTTTTAGGAGTCAGGCTGCTATTTTTGGCATGGCTATATTCAGCATTACTATTTTTGGCAGGTATGGGCTCTAGACACTTGGTTACAGTGTGTAGTCATGGATTGGTTCAAATTGAGCAAGTGGAAGTGTTTCAAGGTGACACGTGGCAACCATTGAGAGGGATGCCTATTGAAACAATTTGATCTCCTTAGTATATCTGGTAGTTTGCTAATATTGTTCTATTCTCATGACTTTAGTTCTGAAAATTGCTAGTAGATGATCCTTACCAAATTTGGAAAACCTAATTCACCTTGATACTTCTCCTTTCTTTGGCAAATTGGAACTCAGGTTTGATTTGTTATTTTGGGTAAACACTTTGGCATGTGAGAAGTCAACTTTCTAATTTGGCATGCTTGCTGTTCTAATATTGGAACCATAGTTTGATCTCTTCATGTAGCATGCATGGCAGTAGTCTTTACTGCCAGATTTGGTGAATTAGCAGCCAGTTAACATCAGTTTTCCTCCTAAATAGCAGCGTATTGAAAGTCAACAAGCAGATTAGCTTGCTGTTTTGTGGTTCTAGCACCTTCCTCCACAGATTTGGCCTTGAAACAACCTATTTACAACACATATGACACGTATACCAGCCAAACAGTAGATGACTTGGAGTTAACATCTGGCAATTATGAGTAGATTTAGTCTTTTTTTGGCTTTTGTTCTCTTTCATGCTTAGAAATTCGCCCTAGCAATTGTTTGTGTGTATTTATTTGTTATACTTAGACAACAGGTCAATTTAATGGTTGACAACTAGTTGGTACAACAGATAACTGATTGTTCCTAGCATGCGTTGGGGGTTAATGATAGTTACAAATAATGCATGGCTAAGGCGTATAGATTTGGAATTTTGAAGCTCTATAAGAGATCCGTGAAGAGGAGAGATTGAAGAGAGATATCATTGAGTAACAGTCTACACCAATATTCTTTTCTTCTCTTCCATTCCTTTTTTTCATTGCTGTCTCCACTATGTGCAGTGCTTGTTATGCAACTAGTTTTGTACTTTCCATCACGATGCAAACAAATTTTTGGTCAATACAAAATAGGGTTTGATTATGCCATATATTACAGCTCTCCAGAATTGTTGGTTGAGTAAATTTGCTTTCGTTACAATGGTGTGGGTGGCTTAAATGCCTTCACTTAAAGTGCATGCCCATCTCTTCTTTCATCTTTCATAGTCTAGCCGTTTTGTAAAGTGGAATCTCTCTTGTATTATTTAATTTAAGCTTTCTTGTGTCCTTGGTTGCTTGCACACACATCAAGGGAAACTACTTCGTGTGCTGATTGCTTGTACTAACCACATAGATTTTCTAAGTATTGATAGTGCATGAACACCCCTTTGCGACTGGAGAAGCACACGTTTGAATGGAGGAGTAATTGGTAGTGGACTTAGGCTAATTGCTTAGTTGTTTCCTAGGTTTGCCAGGAGTAGATCTGAGAGATAACAGGGCAACAAAAGACCTTCCATAGAGTTTGCTATCAAGCCACACCTTCTCTGAAGAGGATATCCCCACTTTATCTTTCATGTAACAACAATGTCAAATGAATGATATGCTGACATAGTCACCATTGAAGATTGTTGTAGGCACAACCTCAAGTCTGAAGCACATCCATCACCCATTATCAGTTGTGGGCAACTGATTTGGTAGATATTCAATGCCCTTTGCTTCAAACCAGGGGATCAAACCCTCTACAAAAAAGGAGCACACATGAGTCATGTTGTTAGCTCTAAACCAGACGATGCCATATTGCAATACCTAACAAAAATTGCAGTAAAGGTCTAGTTCCTTACTTTAACCTCATTAACTCTTTGTGGGCAACAAAAGACTTGCCATAGAGTTTGGAATCTAGCCATGCCTTCTTTCAAGAGGATCCCCATGTTATCTTGCATGCAACAACAATATCAAACGAGTGATATGTTGACATAGTTGCCATTGAAGATTGTAGTAGGCACCACCTCAAGTCTAAAGCACATTTGTCACCCGTTGTCAATTGTGGGCAATATATTTGGTGGATATTCTATGTCCTTTGCTTCAAACCAGGGGAACCAACCCTCCACAAAAAAGGAGCACACATAAATCACGTTGTTAGGTCTAAACCAAACGATGCCATACTGCAAAACCTAAAAAAATTTGCGGTAAAGGTCTAGTCCCTTTCCTTAACCTCGCGAACCCTTTGTGGGCAACAAAAGACTTGCTATAGAGTCTGATATTAGGCCATGCTTTCTCTCAAGTGGATGTTAGAAATAGGACAGTTAAGCAGAACAAAAGTGTCTTTTAAATTTCAGTGAGAATAACACCTAGATCTTATATCTAGAAAACAAATCTACACTACTTGTACAGAGAAAAACAAGCATGTGTGTCTAGATCTAAGAAAGTTGAGTTATTTGGCTAGGGAGTAGGTCTAGAGTAAACATTTAGTTCTGATCTTCAATGCTGGAATAAAACTTGTACAGATCTACAGATCTAAACTAAAACTGATCATGAACAGCAAACCAAACTTTAGAAACTAGAAGTAAGAACCAAAACTCAATATACAGTCCAGATCTGATAACAATCAATGCTAATACATAGATCTAGATAAATCAAACAAGCAAAAACTCAGAAGCAAAATCCAGATCCTGATAAACTGAATAGATAACTTGCCTTGCCCTGAAGACTTACCTCTGAAAAGGTCACAACCACACACAGAGATGCAAACCATTTGTGATTATGTCTCAGACAGAGTCCAGCTCATAGATCCACCACATAGGTTGGATCTTTGACCAAAGGCAAGGAACTTTCTTGCCACCAGAAGATAGAGCCACAGGGATACAAAACAAATCAAACCCTCAACAGAAGTTTCAAACACCCAAACACTTACTCAGAAAATCTGTTGATGAAAACCTCACACAGAAAAATTATGAGGACTAACCCTCATACAAAACAAAACTTAAGGGAGGCCGTGGCTCAAAAACAGAACAGATCTGGACTGCTGTAAAGGAGGGCCGGTCTGGACAATTACAAGGAGGGCTGCTTTTACAAAGGGCTGCACTACACAAGGGGCTAAAACAAAAATCAAACCCTCAACAGAAGTTTCAAACACCCAAACCCTTACTCAGAAAATCTGTTGATGAAAACCTCACACAGAAAAATTATGAGGACTAACCCTCATACAAAACAAAAACTTAAGGGAGGCCGTGGCTCAAAACCAGAACAGATCTGGACTGCTGTAAAGGAGGGCCGGTCTGGACAATTACAAGGAGGGCTGCTTTTACAAAGGGCTGCACTACACAAGGGGCTGCACTACACAGCAAAACAGCCTCAACAGTGGACAAGGGTGCCACACCACACAGTCACACTATCAACAGCAAAAGAGGCCGCACCATACAGTCAATGCTCCAACAGCAATAGACAAGGGGCCATAGCAAACCCTCACACTTCAACAGCAATGGAACAAGAGGCCGCAGCAGTGAGCCACACTCAAGAGAGAGGATCCGCCCATACTAGAGGCAGGCAATGAGAAGGGCCACACCAACAGTCACCCATAACAGCAAAGAAGGAGCTGCACCTCAGTCACTCACAGACCTCAAAAGGGGGAAGCCGCAGCAACCTCAGAAAACTCCAACAGCAGGTGTAAGAGAAGGCCGCATTTACTTGACAGGAGGCCGCACCTATCAGCCACCACTCAACAGTAGACAAGGGCCGCAGAACCAACACAACAGTCCTCTAGGGTAGCCACAGCAATAGAGAGAAGATCCGCTCACACTAGGAACATAGGAGCATCACAATAATAATGTGTGTGTTGTGAGGGGTAGGGGGGGTTTTATTTATAGTTTAGGCTAGGGTAATAAAATTATAAATTAAATTAAAATATTTATTAAATATAACATGTTTAAATTAAATAATTTAAACATGGTATAATTTACATTTAATTTAAACTTTATTTAACCCTTAAGACAAAACAACATAAAACCCCAAACCAACACAAGCAAGGGTAAGGGAGGGTTTATGAGGGTTTACAAGGTGGCAATACTTGTTCATTCAAGTTCAAGGTGACCTTATTAACTTTATCATCATTGCATATGGGATACATCCCTCATGTGGTCATGTCCTCCTTCAAGGAGGGTCATACACCAGCAAAATACTTGATCGAGGATCAAGTTGCCCCAGAACTTTTTATGAGGTCTTATCCACCAAGGTCCAAGACCAAGGATCAACCCATGCCCCAGGCATGGGTACCCTGGACCATGTCCAGGGGCCCTAGACTTATCTAGGGGCTTTAACTGCTTGGTCCCAGACCAAGAACCCCAGTCATATACTGGGGGCCCTCTCAGGGGTCTTCACTGCTCGGTACCAGACCAAGAACCCCAGTCATATACTGGGGGGCCTCTCAGGGGTCTTTACTGCTTGGTACCAAACCAAGAACCCTAGTCATCTACTGGGGGCCCTCTCAGGGGTCTTTACTGCTTGGTACCAGACCAAGAACCCCAGTCATATACTGGGGGCCCTTACAAGGGTCTTTTGCCATGGCACTGACTGTTTGGTCTCAGACCAAGAAACCCTAGGGGTGTACTTGGGGGCCCTAGATCTCAGCTAGGGTCTTTGCCATCCTCTCGGAGAATGGCTCTTGCAGCTGCTATAAATTTAACAGTGGAGATCCCCATGTTATGTGCCAAAGGTGCTTGGGATTGCCAGTCGACCCTACTACAACCTCCTCCGTGCTTTGTCTAGTCTCCAACAGGTGCACATAGTCATGTTGGGGAGAAGCTAATAAATTTTAGGCTAGGGGTTGCTAGGATGATAGGGAGGTAGATGCCTCTCTTCTTCCCACTGACTTATCCATCTAAAGTTATTGACCTTTTAGTATGTCTTTATTTGTTTTCTCTTCTCAACCATCCAAGAATGCTACCCCACTTGTGGAATTGATCCAATTTTTTTCTTGAAATATGCTTTTCTTTTCTATTAATGGAACTATATGTATAAACCATAGTCATAAAAACATGGGGAATAGATATCCTACCATGAAGGAGTGAAACTTAGGACAATAAATTATCCCCCCATAAGCGTAGATTTTTAATTAATGCTTATAGCACACAAAATTGACATTATGGTGTCATTAAACTAGTGCTATAATATAAAAAATAAGGCTTAAAGGGTGATCTCGTACAATAAACTACCAACTAAGAAGCATTAACATTGTACTAAAACAGAGCTATAGTTAGCTTAAGGCATTGGTCCCCACAACCATAGCTTTAGAAGGTGTCAAATCATAAGCATTTCCTTCTATGGGCTAGCTAATATCTTTGATGGGTTCATTTGGTAGTTGGGGGTTCATTTGGTAGTTGGGGGCTTGATCCTTTTTTCACCTCCGGCTACGATTGCTTGCCTTTCGATACATCGAGTGCGGTACATTGGAATATATCATTGTTGATTGGGTGTCGTGGTTCATCTTTTTGGCCATGTGGCTCGTCATCGATGCTTTCCCTTTCTATGTGCTTTTACTCATTATTGATGTGGTTGTCCCAAGTTTTGATGAGACTACAATGAATGTCTTGTAGTGAGGTTTGGTGAAACTTTGGTCATAGTACAAGGTGCCCACCCCTTTCCCCCCCAAAAAAAATAATGAATCCAGTGGATGACATAGGTGGTTGAATTCTATGGCCACCTTTTTGATTTGAGCTTGTATCTGCAAGAACAAGCTAGTGTTGACAACTTCTTCTTTAGTGCAAGTGAAGCTTATATAACTTATTCTTAAATAACATTATTACAACATTTCCATCCACAAAACATAATTTATATGGGAAAAAATTGTGGAGAATACTGAAATATTCAGGGATGTTTGTCTGTAAGGATGGCATACTAGTAAAGGGGGTTGCAGACAAAAGGCCACTAAAAGATTCAACCTAGTTTAGGTTGCTTTGATTTTTTGGAAGAACCAAAAAGGGTGTTTGGAAGATTCTAGCTTTCCACAGAAGTCATGAACAATAGTAGGCACATCTAATAAATGGGCCAAGGATTGGCCCTCCATGAATTAAGGACCAAGCAAACTTAGATTTATTTGGTTTAAGGGGAGCTTTCCAAATAGTTGTGATTTTATAGAACCAAATTGTGAAGAATGGATTTATCTTCCATGATGTACTCAGCTTAATTTTGATAGGGGATTTTGTATCTTAGCCATTCTTAGGTGTTGACAAACTTGTATCTAGAGAAGGGCTTAACATAGTCTAAATTCTAACTCTTCAACCAATTGCATGAGGGCTTAATTCCTATCTTAAATGAAAGTGACTTTGGAATGAGAGCTTTGATTCTCTCCATGATAAAATCATATGAATTTTTGAATTTGAAGGTCCCTTTTAATTGTTGCCAAGGGATCTAGATTCTAAACACTTGAGGCACATAGAAAATATCTTGTATAGTTTTAATGCCTTTTTTGAAAATGTAGATTTTTGAGGAACTAGAAGGCTGCCCAATAGGTCTGTCTTTGACCTCTTGTTGGGCTCTAAGTTTGAGATAACAAAGCTGTCCTTGCTGATGTTTTAGGACAGCAAACAGGTTTGAAAATTCTGCCCCAAATTCTGTCTTCAAACTGATGGTTAAATGCTCTTTTAGGTGCCCTTGCAAGTGTTTTTGTAACTGGTGTTAGCACATGTAAATAACTCAAAACATATAACACTCCTCTAGGATCTTAACAAACTCCTAATGCTGATATAAAACTAAGCATACATGAAAAATGAACAAGTGTAATTTTTGGTCAACATGACCTTGGACAAAACCCTCCTGGGGAAAACCAGTTTAAGATAGATGTATATATATGGAGTGTCTCAAGCATGGAATACAACAAAGAAGTAAATACAAAGGAACCTGTATACATAACAAGCTCCTCCCAAGCTTTGCTAGCAAGTTCCTTGAGAAATGTGCCCAAGAAGTGCGCCCTTCCTCTTTGTTGTCCAAGCCAATGAACTAGTGCACCCTTTACCTTCTCTTGGCTGTTTGAGAAACCCTTGCATGCAAATCTACCTTTGTATGCTGCCTCAATCCTCCACCAATCAGATCTTCTCTAGCTTCCCTCCAAGTAGTGCCTGCAAGCCTACGCCCTCTCTCCACAAGTGCGCCCTCCACCAAGCAATAACACTAACACACAAAGCTTGAAGCTCCAAGCTTCCTTGCGCTCTCCATGAATGAGTGTGCCCAAGCTAGCTCCATCGATGCATCCATTCTCCACTTGATGCTCCTCTCCAAACTCGCCAAGTGAAACAATGAATACCTCTCTCAACCCTTGTGCCCCTCTTTAGCCATCCTTAGCCAAACCTAGAGATCAATGGCTAAGATCATCTCTAGCCATCCCTAATCAATGGGTGAGATCTTCTCACAAGTGTCTCACCTAGAAACCCACTTTTGGTTAAGTTTCCTAAGTTTGCTTTATGTCCCTTAATTCACCCACAAAGTGAATTAATAGTCCCTTTTTGCCTTAAGTGACAAATTTCACTTTTGACTTAAAACTTCTAAGTCAAAGTGAAATTAGACATAAAGTAAAGTACAAGGGTCAAATCATTTCTCTCTTGTGGTTAGAGAGACACAACCACAAGGGGACCACTTCCCAAGGTACACCAAAACTCAATAGAAAATCCCTTCAGGTTGAAAACCATGGTTTGTTCACCAAAGGATGAACATTATTATTAAAGATAATAGAAGATCAACAAAGGGAGTCTTCATTAATTAATAGAACAAACTAGAATTGGTCTTGGTTTTACCGAAGGTGAGGTCTTATAGTCTTCTAGGCTCTCCAAATACTGTGAGCTATAAAAGAGCCTTTGATTTTGATTGGTGTCATAGTGATTAGTAGGTATTGCAAATTGAGATGACTCCAATTTCTTTTTTTGACATAGTGGATCTTGATCTTTTGCAATTTCCAATAATGTCTTTCTAAGATTCTGATCCTTCCAAGTATCTTACAGTATATATATGGTGCAAAGGGCTTGTCCTTTGGTTTGGACAGTAATAATCTCCAATTCCTATCCTTTGTGCGACAGAGGCTCTAGATAACTCTATGAAACCCTTTTTCTCTATTCAAAGTTGCCCTATATGAAAGATTTGAGAATCTTATCTATACACCCATAGTCTGTGATCGAAGACCCTTGATATGATGAATGATAAATGATTGGTCGCCAACTACTTTTAGTGCAAATTCGATACCTAGTGACTAAATACATCGATTCATGATCCATTTCGACACTTTCACAAAGTCGTTGAATGAGCATTTGTCGTAGTTCTTATTGAGGATGCCAGGTGATGGGGCTCAAGTATTCTTGGATATGCATGATACAAAATCCAAGAGTACATTTTAATATGTCAACCCAAGAGCATAAGCTTTCAAGATCCTGTGCATTGTTTGTAATCTTCTGGGATATATTTATTTAGTTTATGAATGCCTAATTTATGCACGTGCATAATTGATGGAGTCTTCTAGAACAACTGTTGTTTCCCTTGTAATGAAGAAAACTAACTACAACAAACCATGTAAAGTTAAACTAATCACACAACTGAAGCAGAGGTGTAGAAATTGAAGGTTAAGCTAACCACACAACATAAATAAAGTTGCAGAAATTAAAGGCTAATCTAATCACACAACATAAATAAAATTGTGGAAAATAAATATGATTTACAACAAAAGGGATTTAACCAACAATGTGCTTCAAGACTAGGTAGGTCCTTGCTCTTGGATCTTTGCCAGGTGAAAGCCTAAACTAAAGCCGTACTAAGAAAAACAGGATGATACAAACATATTGATCCAGTATTTTTATTGAACCGAACTGAACTAAACCCAAATGGGTTGATACACACACACACACTTGGATTCTTGGGATTTAATTAGAATCCCCCCAAGAACCCTAGTAGAACTAACCAACTCCTAAAATAACCTAAATGTGTTCTTGAAATAATAAATTTCCAAGAAGTGACTAGCTAACAACTTTTTGAAGATACCTAACTAACTAAAATTAGAAAATGGATCATCTTCTTGTTGGTGGTGCTAGAATCATGGAGAGTATGCCACTTTTTGTTTTGGGTTTCACTGGCATCTTAATAATTATGCCCGAAATTAGTGCATTGAAGAATCGAAGGAATGTTATAGCAAAAGGTAGACAAATTTCATAGAAAATAGGGTTTCACAACAAATTGAGTTTCTATAGCACACTACACATGTTCTCGCATCGACAGGGTTTCCGCAACACACTGCACAAGTTTTTGCAGTACACTAGATATCTGCATTTTACAACAAAGGATGATCACCCATACCTACTTTGCAACATAGATGGTTAGTGATCAACACATGATAATCATTTATAATTCATTTAAAATCCCCATAAAATTGCCAAACTCATCAATTTGCAAAGATTTATTAAATAAAACCCAAGTGATTATTATAGATGGCTTAGGCAACAAAAAGGGTACAAAATAGGTATATTGGAGCTTAAATGCTCACCAATAGGCTAAAAGAAGATGAGAAGAACAACAAATGTTTGAGACTCATCACTTGGAAAGAAATGGCTAGAAAGTTGAAGATTTGATTGGGCTAAATTAGGGCCTAGTTTGAATTCTCTAGTCATTCGAGGAGCTTTTTGTGGCTTTTTCTTGTAACATACGTAATGGCTCATTTGAGGTTGGAGCCTGGATTTGTTTGAAAAAATTATAGTTTGTCCAAAACATTACAAAATTATTCTTGTTCCTCCCTGATGGTAAAGGAGTTGCCAACAAAGTGACAATTGATTAATTCCCCATGTTCAGGGAGTAGAATCCCCCTTATTTTTCCTTGCTTGGCCTTCCATGTAAACAAATAATATAGGGCTTCAATTGCATTGACTTTTAGTGTTGGTGCTAATGGATAGCTTTGTTGGATGGAACAAGATAACCCTATTTCTTGAGATTTGATGCCATTAATAGTTAGACATGCAAAATTATTGAAAAGTGTTTTAATGACTCTTAGTTAAAAAGGGGCGGAAGCCTAGTGCATGTAACTTCGTCATAATGAAAGGCCACTCCACATGATTATAGGGGTCATATGCTTTTTCAAAGTGGATTTTAATTAAAAGAGAATCATTTCCAATAACCCTAGTTCTCTCCACCCCCACACACAAAAATTATATTGACCATGATGTATCACCATTGGATAAAGTCTATATTTTCTGCCTAATAACTTGGGGGAGCATGTACTTCACACACGGGAAATGCCTTTGACCAAAATTTTAAATGAGATGTTTAACAATGATTAACATCTAGTTGGAGATAAGTTGATAATATAACTATAATCTCAACAAGTTGAATTACTTAAATTGTTTCAAGAGTATGGTTATGCTTATTAAATTGAAATATAGATGTGAAATTGTCTCCTACTATAGGAGTACAATTCTATTGTGAAATATGGATGTGCTTATATTTTAGTGTCTCTTTGACAAGCCTTAACTAACTTATCTAATACTACTATCTAGATCGTGAATGTGCAATGATTTCTTGGGAAGTATGATGCATGTAAGATCCGGATTTAGTTGGCCTATAAACATCTACTAAAGGAAACCTGATGAGAAATGAGATTAGCAAGGAGCTTGTTATCTTGGTAAGATCTTGTTGGGATTTTTGGAAAGGAAATTCTATGTATGTAGAATATTGTAGAAAACAAAAAATGTGGTTACCTTATGTGATGTGTATGCATTGATTATGGTTATGGTTATGATAAAGAGATGTTCGATTGTTACGAATTACTTGTATTGTTCTTATTTAAAAGTAAAATCCTTTCGAGATTTCCCTGGTTGACTTGGTGGGTTTGTTGAATTAGTGTTGAGGGGCATTACATGTGGTAATTGTAAGCCCAAAATTTAAAGATCCCTCTCTAGTTTTTTGATGAACCCTTCAACATATGATACGAGTGAGCATCTATCTCTAAGAATGCTCCATTAGGATAAAAGCGCAGCCTACGCTCTAGGACACTACTTCTCTTTTCATAGAATGATGAAAATTCACTTTTTACAAGTGAAAAATAGCACACATCTCTCTTTTTATCAATGTTCCACCAAGTCTCCGGGACGGGGGTGCGCGGGAGCGGGGAGACGCACATGGGGGATGTGTGGGAGCACCCCCAAATTTTGGGGAAATTCGTGGGGGACGTCGGGGTCTCTAGCATAGGGGTCCTCGTCTCTAAAATTATAAAAAAGAAATATAAATATTAATGATAAAATCCCAACAATAACAATTCAGCCCATATAAATTCATCATTGTGCAATGTAAATAGTAAAATACTAAATAGTAAACAATAAACTAGTACTAAATTCAAATTTGTAAATGATATAAATAATAAACATGATTCAGATCCTGATTCAGTAATGAAATACATTGATTCATAAATCATAAATGAAACAGATATAATAAAATACTATATACATTGATTTAAATTCATCATTCATCATTCTAGAATCTAATCACTAAATTAGTATTAAGAAAAATAATAGATACATAAGTCTGAAATAGTAAATTGAAATTACTCAAACTCAAAAATAGGTCATCAATATCTAGAGTAAGGACTTAAAAGTTACAATTGAAAATTAAAAATGGGCAATGAACATTGAAAATAAAATGAGCATCAAGGTGTCAATCTCATTGACTGGTCCTCTACATCCATCTGTTGCATGAAGTCATCAGGACCATCGATTGGAATGTCACTATGTGAGGTAGGTTTTTAACTTTTTAATAAAATTGTTTTTGTTTTTTATTTTTATTTTATTTTTAAGTTTTAAGTCTTATTAGCCAAATATTTAGGGGGGACGCCCAGGAGTCCCCCTTTGGAGGGGGGGTGTGTGTCTAGAAGCACCCCTTTTTGAGGGGGGAGGCCCAGAAGCACCCCTTTTGGGGAAACACGCCCCCCACACTGGGAAAACGCACCCCCCTGCGTCTCCCCGCGTTTCCCCAAAAGGGGGACGTGGGGAAACGTTTCCCTAGGAGCGCCCCTATCCTGGGTGCGTGGGAAACGTGGGGGGTGCTTACCCCACCTTGGGGCCGCGTCCCCATGGAACACTGCTTTTTTGTCTTTAGAATTTAATTTTATTGGCAAAAAAAAACTTTTCGTTTTTGAGTGATTACTTGGTAGAGAAATATGTTTCCTAGTTGAGAAATGTCCTCCAAACAAGTTGAGAAATGGCGAGTTATTTGGAGACAATACAAATTGAACGATGTCTAGAATGAGCACAATTTTCTTTTTATATTTTTTTTGGTGTGCCTCTCGCTCTGGATCTACTGCATTTTCCGAAACTGATACCTCCGTTGCTAGGACCAGATAGGAAAATGAAACGGTTCCCCTAGGCACACTTCTTTTAGAATTAGCACATGGTCATATTATTTTTGGTAACATAGGTAAAATTATTGGGCTTGTTGCAAGATGCACTAAATTGGAGAAAACAAAGGTAGAGAAGGGGTTAACAAAAAGTGACAAGCTTGTCATGATAAACAATGCTATTGATGCTGTTGGAACTCGCTAATGGTGTAACCTCTCTAAATTGTGAATTACTTCAACCAAGGGTTTGAAATTCTCATGAAGGGCTTGAAGCCCCTTTCCCATAGTTTTGAATAATTCTTATGGGAGTGCATCTCTATCTTCTTAGTCCAATTTTTGATATCTCAAAGGAAGCCTCTATATTTGCATCTCCTTAACTTTGACTAGAGTTTTTTCTTGGTATTTGTACATGTTGATCAACTCCTCCAACTCCATTGTAGTTGTTTGAGATGGACGTAGGATGGTTTCATTTGCAACAATCATTCATGGCTTGGTCTGAGATAAAGTGCAAACATGTTTGTTGGGTGTTGCTTGCTTTACTTGAAAATAGGGTGAGGATTATAGTAGCATTTAACCACATTTAACCTCTCGGATACATCATTAAATCTGAAGTACCATGCTTGGTATAGTAGTATGTGGATTTCTCATATTAGTGGACAAAATGAAGATATAATTTTTTCTTGATCCACGTATCTAAATGGATGATAGATAAATACAGGCCTTAGAAATGGCATGATGAGAATAAGATGTCAAAACAAGGTCAACCTTTTGAGAATGAATGTAGAATTCAAACAGTTTATGATATTTGTGGAAACAAAATTTATGTAGGAAGAATGATTCAAGAAAAATGTAACAAAAATATAATTGAAGCAAGTAACTAAGCCTTGAAACATTATTAAGAGAACTGAAACTGATTGTAATCCTTCAACCAAGGATAATTTGTCTTGAACATGACAACATTATGAAAATAAGGAAATATAAACAATACTCAATCCCCCATAGATCTCTAAACTTGCATATTTGACACGAAGGAGTGTTGATTACATAATGCCAAGAAAATGACTTGATTCACTTCTACACTAATAATAATTGAAAATTAATTTAAGTCACATTGACTTAGCTGACATATTTGTACGAATTTGCCATGTGTTGTGCTTGTTGTAAGTTGCATTGCATCTATACTCAAAAAATTAAAAAAGGGTTGCACACCCTGAAACACATCAGAGAGGGGTTCCAGATACAATTGTTGACATTGAAATTTTAGTGGTTTAAGTGTAAACCACTTTGCTGGATACCAAGTTGAGAAATGTCGTTATTTGGAGACAATACAAATTGAATGATGTCTAGAATGAGCACAATTTTATTTTCATATTGTTTTTTGGTACACTTCTTTTATAATTAGCACATGGTCATATCATTTTTGGTAACATAGGTAAAATTAGTGCTTGTTGTAAGTTGCATTGCATCTATACTCAAAAAATTAAAAAAGGGTTGCACACCCTGAAACACATCAGAGAGGTGTTCCAGATACAATTGTTGACATTGAAATTTTAGTGGTTTAAGTGTAAACCACTTTGCTGGATACCAAGTTGAGAAATGTCGTTATTTGGAGACAATACAAATTGAATGATGTCTAGAATGAGCACAATTTTATTTTCATATTGTTTTTTGGTACACTTCTTTTATAATTAGCACATGGTCATATCATTTTTGGTAACATAGGTAAAATTATTGGGCTTGTTGCAAGATGCATATTAAATTGGAGAAGACCAAGATAAAGAAGGGATTAACAAAAAGTGACAAGCTTATCATGATAAGCAATGTTGTTGATGTTGTTGGAACTCGCTAAGGGTGTAACCTCTCTAAATTGTGAATTACTTCAACCAAGGGTTTGAAATTTTCACGAAGGGCTTGAAGCCCCTTTCCAATAATTTTGGATAATTCATATGGAGTGCATCTCTATCTTCTTAGTCCAATTTTTGATATCTCAAAGGAAGCCTCTATTTCTGCAACTCCTTAACTTTGGCTAGAGTGTTTTCTTGATCTTTGTAAATGCTGATCAACTCCTCCAACTCCATTGTAGTTGTTTGAGATGGATGGAGGATGGAATTATTTGCAACAATCATTTGTTGTGTGTTGCTTGCTTTACTTGAAAATAGGGGGAGGATTATAGTAGCATTTAACCACATTTAACCTCTTGGATACATCATTAAATCTAAAGTACCATGATTGAGATAGTAGTATGTGGATTTCTCATATTAGTGGACTAAATGGAGCAAAACAATAAATCATGTAAATTTTGCTTGATCCACATATATAAAAGAATGATAGATACTATTGGCTACCATGTATTCTGCCTCTGCTGAGCTAAGTGACACGAAATTCTACTTCCTGTAGAGCCAGGATATCATTACTAAACCCAAGCTAAAGCAACACCTTGAGGTGCTCTTCTTGTCTGTTGCACTGCTTGCGCAATCTGAGTTTGTATACCCTTGCAACTTTACTTCACCATCTCCAATTTATCTTAGGCCATCATACTCCATTGTGCCCCTCAAATATCTTAGCACATCTTTTGGTGCTACCCAATGCTCTTGCCTTGGCCTTTCCATGAACTGACTCAAAGTACTCAGAGCAAAACATATATCTGGTCTAGTGTTGACTAAATACATCAAGGAACCTATTAGCTGCTTGTACAACGTGGGATCCACCGACTCTGAATCTAAAGTTGTCACCTTCTTTAGATTAGTGATCATGGGCATGGCCATAGGTTTGCAATCATCCATCCGAAACCTCTTTAGGAACTTAATTGCATACTTACACTACCCAAGGAAAATCTCCCCTAGTTTCTGCTAAACTTCCAAACCCAAGAAGTAATGCATCATGCCAATGTCCTTCAAACTCAACTGTCATGTTTGCTTTGCACCTTGCAATTGTTGATATTATGGTAGCTGTGGGAGGTATTAACCTCCATATGTAACCTTTGACTAGAATAGAATATTTCGAAAGCAAGAGAAACCCTAAACAGATGTGTGAAAACCCTAGAAGACATGTCGACTCAACATAATATATAATATTAAAGTATTATCCTCCAGGAAGACAAGTCGACCTCATAGGAAAAAGATAAATAGAAAATATAATTACCAGAAAGTCATGTCAGCCCAGCCAGAAAAGTCACTGGACAGATTAATATAAATAGATGACGTCTTGGCTCATTTGTTCACTCACTCTCAGTTAGGAAACCAGAGACAATGTGCAAGTTTGGAGGAGGAGCAACAACAACTGCAGTTGTACGGTTTTATCTTGTTCAGTCTTTCTGGTACTTTCTCTGGTGCGCTACCCTTGGAGAAAGTGCGCTCTCTTGGTTAGCTGTTGGTTTTGGTGTGGCTTCCTGGAATCATTCTTTCTGTCAAAGGTTAAGGTGCTCGGGGGTGGATTTGTGCCTATGGTTGGGTGGCAATGGTGTAACATTGTCTATGGTTAAACGAGCACATCAACATTATTCTAACAACAATGAACTTCTTTGTACCTATAAGAAACAAGTCATCTACATACAACACCACCATGAGAAAATTGGTTCTAACAAATATATAATATAAGTTAGGATTTGCTTCGCTTTTAGTGAAACCCATACTTTGTAGATATCCATCTATTATGGAATACCATGCTCTCGGTGCCTACTTGAGTCTATACAAAGCTTTCTTAAGCCTTGCAAGCATGGGACTCTTTTTCATTTACCTCAAAGTCCCGAGGTTGCTCTATGTACACTTCTTCCTAAATGATCCCATTAAGGAAAGCTATCTTCACACCCATTTGATGTATCCTCCATCCCATAAATGAAACTTAGTTCGTAACTGCTCTAATGGAAGTGTACCTAGAGACTAGAGCAAATGCCTCCTCATAGTTCACTCCCTTTATCTGCGAGAACCCTCTCACCATGAACGTTGCCTTGAACTTCTCACTGCTACATGCTTGATCTTGTAGAGCCACTTGGAATTCACTATTGAATTCCCCTCCGGTCTTGGCACTATGTCCCAAACATCATTTTTCATGATGGAGGTGTATACCTCCACCATGACATCTTGCCATACTTGTTGGTCTACTGCCTCCTAAAAGTTGGAAGGTTTGGAATTTGTGATGCTGCTCATCAATGCTATGTAGTTTGGAAACTTCTTCAGAGGTCTGAGTGCTCCTAGGAGCCTCAACATACTCCTAAGTATCCCTTAATGTCTGAGTGAGCCATCGAGGTCTCCTGACAAAAGTGGAAGGGGCTACTATCTCCTCTTCACCTAAAAGCTGCTGTACTACTCTAGAAGTCACTAGTGACCCCGACTCAACCTTCAGAGTTTCCAATGCCTCATCCTTTGCCATTGGAATAGGTTCATGGAATTTCTTGGATGCAAAGTCTTCTTCAAACTTTACATCCCTGCTTACTATTGTCTTCCTCTTCTTTGGAATATAGATCCTGTAGGCCTTTGAAGTCTCACAGTAACTCACAAATAAAGCCTTGTTGTTGGAGTGCTCCAATTGGTCCTCTTCTCTACTGGTACATTGATATAAACTAGAGAACCAAAGATGAGAAAACGACTCACCTCTGGCTTCACACCAATGAACACCTCCTCTGGTGTCTTGTCCTCCAAGATCTTGTGAGGATATTGGTTTTGGATGTAGATTGTTGTGTTGTGTTGCATGCCCCTACCTAAAGAAACATTGGCAAGTCCTGGTCATGAATCATGGCCTTAGCAACCATGAATCATGNGCCATTGGAATAGGTTCATGGAATTTCTTGGATGCAAAGTCTTCTTCAAACTTTACATCCCTGCTTACTATTGTCTTCCTCTTCTTTGGAATATAGATCCTGTAGGCCTTTGAAGTCTCACAGTAACTCACAAATAAAGCCTTATTGTTGGAGTGCTCCAATTGGTCCTCTTCTCTACTGGTACATTGATATAAACTAGAGAACCAAAGATGAGAAAACGACTCACCTCTGGCTTCACACCAATGAACACCTCCTCTGGTGTCTTGTCCTCCAAGATCTTGTGAGGACATTGGTTTTGGATGTAGATTGTTGTGTTGTGTTGCATGCCCCTACCTAAAGAAACATTGGCAAGTCCTGGTCATGAATCATGGCCTTAGCAACCATGAATCATGGCAAGTCCTGGTCATGAATCATGGATCGATTCTTTCGCCTTGCAACCCCATTTTGTTGTGGGTTGTACTGAATAGTCAGCTCCCTCTTGATTCCTGCCTCCTTACAGAAACCCTCAAACTCCTTGGAGGTATACTCACCCCCATTCTCCGATCTCAAGACTTTGATCATCTTTCTTGTTTGGTTTTCAACTAGAGCTTTGAACTCATGGAACCTTCTAAAGACCTCATCCATTGTGTTTAGGAAGTAGATCCAAGTTTTGCTAAAGAAGTTATCAATGAAGGAAAGATAGTACATGCTTCTTGAAATTGATGCTGCTGAGTTCAGTCCACAAACATCCGAATGCACTAGGTCTAGAATCTCCTTAGACCTATTTTCGTTGCCTGGGAAAGCAGCCTTGGCATGCTTTCCAAGTGTTTACCTTCTGCATACTCCCTGCTGCTCAATACTGAACTCTGGAAGACTTGTGTCTATCTCCCTCAGAATAGGCAATGATTAATGATGTAGGTGTCCCATTCTCTTGTGCCACAACTCACACAAGTTGTCACTGTTATGAACCAGGGCTCGAACAGGTTTACCTTCCCTAACCCCTATTACTTGAACTGTATTTGGGCTATATTCCTTCAGCCTGATGAGGACTTGCTGATTCTTGAATTCAATTGCACAGTCCTTATCCTTCATAACCGAAACTGAAAGCAAGTTCTTTCTGAGACCTGGAACAAACAAGACATCATCAAAATCTAAAGATTTACTTGACTTGAGCTAGAAGGGAATAGTACCAACTCAAGCTACTGGGTACTTGGCATCATCCCCAAGCTCAACCTGTACTCTTGAGATCAGCTTTGTTAGACTAGAAAATAACTGCCGGGTTCATGTCATATGATGAGATGCCCCACTGTCCACATACCACTCATTCCTAGGAATTGTGCTGGTAGAAAGGCAAGATACCATTGAGAAATTCTTCTCAAACTTGGCAGCAAACTCGTTCATTTGAGTTTCTGCAGAGGCTACTACCTGCTTTTGCTATTGCTTCCCTTTACCCTTCTTATTTGGACACTGTGATACATAATGATCATGCTTATGAGAATTGAAGCACTTGATTTTACTCAAGTCCTTTCCTGGTTGCAAGGTTTGCTCCTCATTCTTTCCCTTATCCTTACCGGGTCCTTTACTTCTGCCCTTATTTGTTTGACCAAATAGGGCTAGGTTCTCATCATCACCCTTCTTGCTGGCCTTTGACTCCATCCGAATTTCCACCTCGATACAATCATCCCAAATCCGAAAATTAGTCCTTAAGAGGAATATTGAAATATTCTAACCGCTGGTCCTTCTTTCCGGCAGTTATTTACTGCTGTAAATCCTTGAGAATCTCCATCAGATAAACCTGGCTTTGATACCATGTAAATTTTTGAAGCCTAGGTGACTGCTGTCCTAATGTTCCATCATTAGATAACTCAAAACTATATTTAACAGTAGAAAATTAAATTTCTGAACGTTGCATCAACCACACAGTAATTGAAAGATGAACAGCGGAAGGATTAAAACACATACATAGGGATTTCTCCTTCTAATCAACATTTCATTCCTTTGATCAGAGCTTACAAGGTGACCTCTGCAGCCTGCTTGAACCAGCAGTTATATGGTTAATAAAAATGCCTCAAACAGCAGTGTATGGCATGTGTAAGAGAGGTTACAGCTACAGCAGTACGGCCTACTCAGTTTCTGCCTTTCCTGGAAAGCAAACCGCTCTTTCTCTCTGCTCAACAGCAACAGCCAACTCCAGCAATCCACAGAAGACTATGTACTGCCAGATCTGAAGATGTATGGCTTATGCATAAGAAAAAGACAGCTACAGCAATGGTACGGCCTGTTGGTATATTCCTGGTCTCTTTAGCAATCTGCTCTTCTTCTGCTTAAATGCACACTTTCTTCTTCCAGCTCTCTTGCTTTCTTCTCATTGAGATTGACTTATCCTCTCTTGTCCTCATTATGCTTTTTTGAGAGAGATAACTAATCTCCTCAATTCTAGCTGCCACCTATCTCAATCAGGAGATGTATGGCTATTAGCTAAGATTAAATCTTAATCAAAGTCACTAATGTTCTAGTACTTCTAGAACATTTCATCTAGATTCTTAAGATTAATTGACTTCAAAACATAAGACTTTCACTTTTTCTTTTATTTTTCAATTGGAATTACAAGATTGAATTATCTCCCACTTTTCCTAAGTGGTCACTGAAGAAATGTCTCAAACCACTTCTTGCACCTTCACACTGAACCTGTGCAATAAGTTCCTGATCTACATTTCTCAACAAGCATCAATTCAAGAAGCAAAAATGACTAAAGCTGGTCGAGGGTGCAGTTTCTCAAGCAATGTGGTAATGTTTAGTACATCGTGGTAAACTTCAAAGATTAGAAAATCGAATCAGAAGAACATGTTTAAATTCATTTGTTAATCTGTCCATTCCACGACTCAGAAGTTGTGGTACATTCAGTCCCGTTCGCAAGGATGAATTATACATAAGAGATTCAGAATAATGTCTGATGGTGGCATGTGATATTACTAAATTTATGAAGGCATGTGATGTTACTAATTTGATGTTACCAGTGTCTATTAGTGAAGGCACAGAGTTCTCTTTTGAGGTTTTCTGTTTGCCATTTTTTATTACAAATTTCCCCTCTAATTACAGAGGGGCTGCTTCTGGGGCAATACAAGTGTTAGGTGAACAGGCATACACATTTCTATTTTAGGAGATTCGTTTAATTTAGCCACAAGTCATGGGGATGGTGTTTTATCTTATATTCTTTTTGACAGTTTCTACTGTTTGCCATATTGCAAATTGCAATTGTTGCAATGTATGTACACATTCCATGTGTTATTAACTGTGTTGTGAGGAATTCTTAAATATGGTGTTCTTTGACTATTTGATGGTCTGTTTTGTTGGAAAATAAACCTTTTTAAGTGATTTCAACTTTAAGCAAACACATTTTTGGCAATTGTAGGTTCTGTGCCTAGAACTGTTGCAGATAAAGGATGGTGGGAGGAAACAGACAAGAAATTTCAGGCCTGGCCTCGAGAAGCTGGTCCTCCAGTAGTCATGAATCCGATTTCCAGGCAAAACTTCATAGTGAAAACATCGCCATCAGAATCTTGAAGTATATCATGGGGTTTGCCAGATTTATATGATACAATGCCAATTTATCTTCATCTTATCCCTCATCAAGGGAACTGATTGTTAAATTTCATAATTTTCTTGGCACGTCTTGAAATGGAGACATCTTATCCATGTCATGACAAGATACCAATCTGAATGAGATTTCAATTTTATTACTGCACTATTTACAATTTTGTCTATAACTATAAATAAATGTTATTTGTTTTGCCACAGTTGCATATGGTTTAGACAAATCTTATTGGACTTGGTAACTTTTCAGCCAAATACCTCTTAATTATGCATGGGATTTCTTGCCTAACTAGTAAAGTTTGCACTAGATCCCACCATATGATATATTCATTGAATTCAATCTTGGATAGTTGTGTTTTTTAGCGAATTATTGTGCATTGAAACTGAGGATAATTCTGCAAAACCTGAATATAATGAGTGAAGTTTAGGGTACCTATCTAAGGCCTGTACACTTTTTTGGTATTAACACCATTTAGTTGATCTTGTTTCAAAGTCTCAAATTGGTGCAAGCAAGCTTTATGCATTATGTAACTGGGACGAAATGTCTCTTTAAGAACATCTTCCCATTGTATCTTTTTGCATTTTAAGCCAACTTCATGTTGTTTTTGCAATAGTGATTTCATTATTACTTAATGCTGAGAACCATTCAGTGTAAACCAACAACAATGAAGAGAAAGATGTTTCTCTGAGAACCTTTATATATTTTTAATATTTTTAGAAGTTGTGTAATAGCGGTTATTTCTTCATTTTTCATAAAGTAGTTTACATTAGGGAACCATGGATAGACACCCCCTATGTCCTCTGTGGATTAGGGATGGGGGATGCCTTGAGGACATTCTGTGCCATCCTTGTTCAGCAGGGAACACCACAGGGACATCCCTTGTGCCTGGGGTCTGTCCCAGGGATGTTCCCTGCTGATGAGGGACACCTGTACACCCTCTCAATCCTGTGGGGCTGTCCAGATGTTCCCTAAAGGGCCCGAATGAAAAACAATAAAGTTTTCCCACATCTAAATGGTCCTTCCTAGAGCTTTAAAGGCCACTGGATATTTTTGATAAGCCAGAAGAGTCTAACAGTGATACTGACAGTTGCAATGGCTCCGATGCTGAAGAATTATTGCATCATGGAAGTAGAAGACTGAGCACATGCTATTTAAACACTGCTGGTGGCTTGACCCTTGTCTTTTTATTATTTTGCTTTTTATATGATGTATCCAAGAGAATATGAATTATCTTAGATTAAATTCTAAGATGATTTTATTTTTTATTAATATTACCAATAACTCAAAATCTATTTTTTTTCATTTTCCTTTTTCTTTTTGGCAAAGGGGTAGGTGGTCCCCTATGTCCTCTACCTTCTAATCCCTTGAAATTTGGGGAGTTCTCTCCAGCCATCCCAAAATTTGTACCCTCGTACCCTTGCCCCCTTGTCCTAAATCATTGTTGAAACAAAATTTTACATGATACAATAGCAGCAGTGTCGACCTATTATGAACTTTACTGTACAATCACTATTGGTTTCTACTTGGATTATGTACGAGTGTGTGTGTTCTTTGCCTGTTGCTGTGAAAGAAGGCAGAGGTAGCCTGCGATTCTTAACATACATTAAGCATCACAATGTGTTTGTACTGTGCATTTAAAAATGATTTGGTCATATTTACGTATTTCCAGGGAGGATGCTGTTAACTGGAAGCTATGATCCATGAGGGCCCGCATGGCACGAGTCCTGCATATAGGCTCTCTGAGTGTCTGCATATTTGTATTGTATTAATAATTACTGTAAATTCAGTTTTAAAACAGTTCTTTTTTCACAGTAATGGTTTTGGTACATGGGATGTGAAATATCTAGAAACACAACTGTCATATTGAGGGATATTGTCCAGTGATACTCTAGTGAAAAATATACGAGTGTGTTAATTATTTGGAGTAAGGGCCTGTATTTTATATCTTGAGTTCTCTTTCTAATGAATATTATCTTGAAGTAGCCTTGCAGAATAGAATTTTAGTACATCTATTTTTGCGTATACTATTTTTGCGTATAATATATGTTGTTAGTGATGGCCTGAGAGCGGTGTCTTTTGCCCTTTTTGCCTGGTTGCTCTTTACTACTAATAAGGTGGACATTGTTATGCAACAGCAATAGCGAAATATAACAATAGATTACAATCACGTATTAGCACAGCCTTGACATCTCAACTAACAGTGATCCACGTATACAATGTGTCTTGTCTTGGATGGTTTGTCCAATGATTGTACGGCATTGAGGTTTAGTGATAGTGTAGCTAAACCATGGGATTCTCCTGCAGATATTTCCAAGCATGTGCTGTTTGTTATGGGACATACATGAATCTGAGTTGTGAGTGGTGTTGTTTGTTGAGTTTTGACTTCAGATTTTAATGGGACATGTATATATTTGTGAGTGGAGATATTTGAAGTTGTTTTCTGTAGTTTCCGTTATTTTGTGTTCAAGTTGGCACTCGCTCTGGAATGAGCCTTTAGTGAAGAATTGGTATAAAATCAGATGTTCCTCAGCGCTGTAATATAAATCGATATTCTTAGGTGTCATTTGACGTGTAAATTGTCGTTTGTTCAGAGTTTTCAAGTTTTTAATGGTTAAGTTGTGCACTATTTTGTGGTTCAAATTTCCGGTTCAGAAGTATACAGGATGCTGTGGAGGATTGAGTTTTCAACGGTTGGCTTTGTAGGTTCACATACAGTGTTGAAATGTTCTGTATTATTCTGTCAAAGCCAATTTGATGTTCACAGTTAGGTCATGGGTGCATTAGTCGTGTAATTCAAAGGGAGAAAGTTAATAAGTGGACAAACTCAACCCCTTTCTGGTGGAAATTCTTTCCCAAATCTAGTAGAGGTATTTTGCTGAAAGTTACAATTTCATCTTGATGGGAACTTTGACCAACGAACTTTGTCCTTGGAGGTTTTTGTTAAAACTAAGTAGCTGCAAGAGCCATTCTCCTGGAGGATGGCAAAGACCCTAGTTGAGATCTAGGGCCCCCAATACACTCTTGGGGTTCTTGGTCTGGGACCAAGCAGTTAGAGCCATGGGAGAAGACCCCAGTGAGGGCCCCCAGTGTATTGCTGGGGTTCTTGGTTAAGGACCAAACAATTTGAAGATATAAGTCCCTAGATGTGTTCTAGGGCCCCTGGATGTGTTCCAGGGAATCCTTGCTCGGTGCTTGGACTGATCCTTGGTTGTGTACCTTGGTGGATAAGACCCTAGTGGTGATCTAGGGCCCCCAGACACGTAATGGGGTATCCTGGTATGGGATCAGGCAGTTTCTTGGTTAAGTACCAAGCCGAGATGATGTGTGATCTTCTTCTCTCCCGGGATGGTGCATGAGACCTAGGAGCAGTTAAGAAGAAGGACACGATCATATCATTGACCTTTCTCTTATGCTTGGATGATAGAAGCTTATAAGTTATCGTGAGACTTATGTGGACATTTTGCCATTGAAGAAGAACCCCCTTTGACTTTGTCTTGTTAATGTTGCATCCCCTTGCTTGTTCCATGTCCTTCTTAATGTTTATGTGGTTTAGGTCTTTGCTAGCCACCTTAACTTGTTGACTATTCTAATTAATATTTTATGATTAAAATATTAATTGATTATTTTATTTTTTGTTTAATTGTTGGGTTTTAACCTAACCTTAAAATTAGGGCTATTTTGCTAACCCTAATCTGCTTACCTAAACTATTAAAGGGAGAGACCTCTGCTCTCTCATTCACATTCTTTCCTCTTCCTTGAAGCTAAGTCTTGGTGTGAGTTTCTTGCCGCGACTCCCTTGTTCTGGTTGGTTTGTGATGCAACCCTCCTTGGATCTGCTGGTATAGTGGTGCGACCTCCTTGGATCAGTCTTCTCTTGTTGTGAAGTGGTGCAACCTCCTTGGATCAGTCTTCTCTTGTTGTTAAAGGGTGCAACCCTCCTTGGTTCAGTCCCTCTTGCTGGGTATAGCTGCTGCAAACCCCTAGGGTCTCTTCTTTCAGCCTGTCGCTATTTCCTCTTGCTGGTGCCATCACTTTTAGGCTGCCTCTGCTTCTTTACTATTGCCACCTACTTGCTGCCACTTTCTCTTTATTGGTATCACTTGTTTGCTGATCCTGTTTAGTTGTTGGTGCCCCTTTTGTGACATGTGTATGAAACCTATCTTACAACTGCTAGTAACCTAATCAGGGTTTGTTGTAGCAGCCCTAAATCTGCCTTGTCTACTGCTGTAGAAATTCTATATTCTTGGACATAATTGTTAGGGCTGTTAGTGGCTTCTTTTCAGCCTCTAGTTTGGACAATGGTGTCCTTATTTTCAGCCTTGTACTTGATAAGTGGTCTGCTGATTATTGTTTTGATATTTACCTAAAGTTCTTGGCAAAATTGTTCACAAGATCATGATGAGATCTATCCCTGAGGGTTTGATCAATGATCCTTAAAGTTTTTTCTGAGCATAAAGAAAAGAGGACAACAACAAGCTCATTAGGTAGATCTGTTCTTTTGTTTTTGATAAGGTGATGTTCAGATCTGTTCTTTTGTTTTTGCTAAGGTAATGTTCAAATCTGTTCTTTGTTTTTGTTAAGGTAATGTTCAAATCCATTGTATTATTTCTATTGCTTTACATAAGAAATTTTTGAATAAATTGCTGATCCAAAACTACAGTGGTAAATAAAATTGAAAGGATATTTCTGTTTCTAGTCTGCCTTTAAAATTCTAACATGGTATCGAAGCTTAGGACGTGAAAATAGCTCAATTGTGGCAGACTTTTGAGCCTGTGTAGATCCACACCTAAGGGTTTGTTTTGCAGATTAACAGTAGGCTTGTTTTATATCAGATCTTGTTTTCAGTATGGCTTCATATTTAGTCAAAGGAGAAGATAGGCTTGAAGGGGCTTCAAACTTCAATGCCTGGAAGACGAGGGTTTTTAATATCCTAGAAGAAGGTGACTTGGATGAGTTGGTTACCAGGGTGATAGAAGAACCTACTTCAAATGCATGAATAACAACCTATAAGAAGAGACAGGCCAAAGCCAAGAGGGTCATTTTTGATTCGGTTAAAGACAACATGATGCGTCTTATTTCTCATCTAAGGACAACTAAGGAATGCTTTATGCTCTAGCAAATCTATATGAAAAAAAGGCCCCAACTCAGAAGAGGACCTTGAAGAAACAACTATGTACATTAAAGATGGGAAATGATGAAACTATCTTTGCCTTCTTTTTCAAAATTGCCCAAACAAGAGATCAACTTGTAGCGATTGGAGTTGCAATGGATGATGATGACCTTGTACAAACAATAGTAGATGGTCTCCCTGAATCATGGGAGACATTTATCTCATCAGTCAATGGAAGAGAAGTTCAACCCAACTTCGAGAGATTATGACATGATTTCTTGAAAGAAGAGGGTAGACTTAAAAGCATAAATGAACCCTCAACGATGAAAGACCATGCTCTTTCAGTCAAAGCCAAGAAATGAAAGAGGTTTCCTCAGTACAAAGACAAAGGTAAGAAACCCCAAGGTAAACACTCTCACTCTTGCTCTTATTTATCTAAAGTAAGATTCCTTAACTGTAAAAGGCTAGGTCAGTATGCAAAAGACTGCAGGAACCCTCCTTCACAACAGAAACATAAAGGCAGGTTCCATGCTTTAGTTGCAATTGAGGAAGAAGAGCCTCAAAGAAGGAGAACCAGAGCTGCTACTAAAGAACAATAACATTGCAAAGAAAGTTATCTTGTTTCAGCTCTCTCCGGTACTGTCACCAAATCTAAGAAATTTGGTTAGTGGACAGTGGGGCCTCCAAGCACATGACATGCTTCAAACAAAACCCTGTGAACTATCGAGATAATAAGTTCAATATGAAGGTAGAATTGGGTGATGATGACACCTATGACATCAAAGCAATTGGTTCAACATCCTTTCAGCTTCAGTCAGGTAAAATATTTCATATTGAATAAATTCTTTATGTTCCTGGATTAAAGAAAAATCTGATCTTAGTTGTCCTTCTAGGAAGTAAAAGGTACTCAGTAGCCTTTTCTAAAGGAAAGACTCTTATGTGTCCCCCAAATGAAAGTATGAGCTTAGCCATAACAATCAAAGCTCAAGAAGGTGGATTTTGCAAAGTCATTGGTCAAGTTATTCAAGCATTAGCTCATGAGATGATCAACCCCTGCGAACTATGACACAAAAGGTTTGGACATCTCAACTATAATGCTCTTCTAGGTTTGCAAAAGATGGTAACATGTATGCCAATTTTTTCTTTTGAGCATTATAGTATTTGTAGAAGTTGTGCTCTTGGTAAAAATACAAAGAAAACTTACCCTCACAATAATAAAAAAACTAATGGTATCTTATATCTTATTCATTCTGATATTTGTGGACCTATGTCTGCTCCGTCCATGAATGATTGTCTTTATTATAATTTTTTTATTGATTATTGTTCTCGTAAAACTTGGATTTATTTTCTAAAAACTAAAGATGAATCTTTTAGTAAATTTCAGGATTTTAAGAATCTTGTTGAGAATTAGAAAGATAGACATATTCGTGTTTTCAGAACAGACAATGGAAACGAATTTGACTCCCACAAGTATGATGATCTTTGCTGGGCTTCCAGACTGTGCCTTATAATCCCCAGCAGAATGGGGTTGCAAAAAGAAATAACATGACAATTTGTGAAGCAACCAAAGCTTATGATGTATGATTAAAATCGTCCATTGTCTCTTTGGGTCGAAGTTGCACTGCAGTCTATATTCAGAACAAGTGTCCTCATAAAGCCCTGGAAGAGAAAACTTCAGAAGAAGTTTTCACCGGTAAGAAGCCTTCAATTGACCATTTGAGAATTTTTGGTAGTTCTGTCTACATTCATGTACCAAAAGAAAATAGGACTAAGTTAGAGCCCTCTGGAAAGAAATACACTTTTGTGGAGTACAGTGAGACTTCAAAAGCATATCGAATCTATGTACCAGGGAAAAAGTACATAGATGTTAGTAGAGATGTGACCTTCCATGAGGAAGCCGCTTTTGGTCGTTCCGGAGAACTTCCATATGATACAGAGGAGCATGAAGCTCCATCTCTAGAACCTTCAGATTCACCACTTTCAAACGAGCAGAGGGAGGAGGCCAGAGAGCCTTCAGTGGATTCCATAAGGGATTATGTTGAGTTTTCCCTAGAGAAACCTCTTGTCAAAAGGAGGCCAACTTGGTGATGATAAGTTTTAAAGGAAGCAGAGAAACATGCAACACCTAAAGGTACTTTCAAAGAAAGCAAGAAGCCAGATAAATACTTAGGTTTGATAGTTCAGTTGATTCTCGTGATTGACTCAGAACCTTCCACTTTTGATGAGACTGCCAAACATAAAGTGTGGAAGGATGCCATGATAGAAGAGTATGAGTCAATATTGAAGAATGATGTATGGAAAGTGGTCCTAAGACCTCAAGGAAAATCAATAGTAACCTCTAAATAGATTTACAAAATAAAACATGCAGCAGATGACAGTGTTGAAAAATTCAAAGCTAGATTTGTGGCTCGTGGTTTCTCTCAGAAAGAAGGAATTGATTATGACGAGATCTTTGCTCTTGTTGCCAGGTATATCTCTATTAGAATCATCATCTTTCTTACTTCAATTTTCAATTGGAAACTTCACCAAATGGATGTTAAGATTGTGTTTCTTAATGGTAAGTTGAGCAAGAGCTCTATATCGAGTAACTTGAGGGTTTCGTGATCCATGGGAAATAATCCCATGTCTGCAAACTCAAGAAAGCATTGTATGGAGTGAAACAATACCTAAGAGCTTGGTATGGAAGAATTGACAGTTTTCTTTAGAGTCTTGGGTTCACCAAGAGTATAAAAAACCCTAATCTCTATATAAAGATTGTGAAGAATCATCTTGTTATCTTGGTTTTATATGTGGATGATTTGTTCCTTATTGGAGAGGAACATCTGATAGCTTTGACTAAGAGGGAGCTATTAACAGAGTCTGAAATGAAAGACTTAGGTCTTGTGCATTACTTTCTTGGCTTAGAGGTGTGGCAGAAATCTGGTGAGATCTTTCTCTCACAAAGTAGGTATGCAGTTGATGTGCTTCGTAGATTTGGGATGTTGGACTGTAAGTCCATGACCACACCTATGATTTCTAACTTGAAGAAGTTACATGATCAAGCTACAGGTTCAGATCCAGAAGACCCTACCATATATCGTCAGATTATTGGGTCCTTGATGTATCTAGTGCATACCAGATCAGACATTTGTTACGCAGTAAATGCCCTCAGTGAGTTCATGTGTGAACCGAAACACATTCATATGGTTGCTGCTAAACATATTCTCAGATATGTCCGAGGGACTATAACCTATGGGCTCAGATACACTTCTAGTGGAGGTGTAATGCTTCATGGCTATACAGATTCAGATTGGATGGACAGTATAGTGGACCATAAGAGCACTTCCAGATATTGTTTCAATTTGGGTTCAACTATGATCTCCTGGTCCAGCAGGAAGCATGGCTCCATAGCCCAAAGCACTGCAGAGCCAGAATATATTGCTGCAAGTGTTGCTAGTAGAGAAGCAACGTGGCTCAGAAAGCTACTCTCAGATTTGTTCAGTGCTGAGTTGGAACCCATAGTAATTAACTGTGATAACCAGAGTTGTATAAAGCTCTATGAGAATCTTGTGTTTCATGACAGATCGAAACACATTGAGATGAGATATCACTATGTTCGGGACATGGTGCAGAAAAACATTCTCATTATTCAGTATGTTTCGACGATGGAACAAACTGCATATATTTTGACCAAGCCCCTGTCGTTGACAAAGTTTGTGTACTTTCGAGACAAACTTGGTGTTGTTGAGAATGTCTCTCTTGTTGAGAGAGAGTGTTAAAGTTAAACAATTGCAAGATCCATTCTCTTGGAGGATGGAAAAGACCCTAGTTGAGATTTAAGCCCCCCAATACACTCCTGGGGTTCTTGGTCTGTGACCAAGCAGTTAGAGCCATGGCAAAAGACCCCAGTGAAGGCCCCTAGTGTATTGCTGGGGTTCTTGGTCAATGACCAAGCAGTTTGATGATATAAGTCCCTAGATGTGTTATAGGGCCCCTGGATGTGTTCCAGGGAATCCTTGCTCGATGCTTGGATTGATCCTTGGTTGTGTACCTTGGTGGATAAGACCCCAGTGGTGATCTAGGGCCCCCAGACACGTTCTAGGGTATCCTGGTCTGGGACCAGACAATTTCTTGTTTAAGCACCAAGTCAAGATGATGTGTGATCTTCTTCTCTCCTGGGATGGTCCATGAGACCTAGGAGTAGTTAAGAAGAAGAACATGATCACATTATTGACCTTCCTCTTATGCTGGGATGATAAAATTTTATAAGTTATCATGAGACTTATGTGGATATTTTGCCATTGAAGAAGAACCCCCTTTGACTTTGTCTTGTTAATGTTGCATCCCCTTGCTTGAGCCATGTCCTTCTTAATGTTTATGTGGTTTTGGTCTTTGCTAGCCACCTTAACTTGTTGACTATTCTAATTAATATTTTATGATTAAAATATTAATTGATTACTTTATTTTTTGTTTAATTGTTGGGTTTTAACCTAACCCTAAACTTAGGGTTATTTTACTAACCCTAATCTACCTACTTAAACTTTAAAAGGGAGATACCTCTCCTCTCTCGTTCACATTCTTTCCTCTTCCTCCAAGCTAAGTCTTGGTCTCAATTTCTTGCTGCGGCTCCCTTGTTCTGGTTGGTTTGTGGTGCAACACTCCTTGGATCTGCTGGTATAGTGGTGCATCCTCCTTGGTTCAGTCTTCTCTTATTGTGAAGTGGTGCGGCCTCCTTGGATCAATCTTCTCCTGATGTTAAAGGGTGCGACCCTCCTTGGTTCAGTGCCTCTTGTTGGGTATAGCTTCCGCGGACCCCTAGGGTCTCTTCTTTCAGCCTATTGCTATTTCCTCTTGCTGGTGTCGTCACTTTTAGGTTGCCTCTGCTTCTTTACTATTGCCACCTACTTGCTGCCACAATCTCTTTATTGGTATCACTTGTTTGCTGATCCTATTGAGTTGCTGGTGCCTCTTGTTGCTGTTGTTGTCCACCCTTTTGTGACTTATGTATGAAACCTATCTTACAACAACTAGTAACCTAATCAGGGTTTGCTGTAGCAACCCTAAATCTGCCTTGTCTACTGTTGTAGAAATTCTATATTCTTGGACATAATTGTTAGGGCTGTTAGTGGCTTCTTTTCAGCCTCTAGTTTGGACAATGTTGTCCTTGTTTTTAGCCCTGTACTTGATAAGTGGTCCGTTGATTGATTTTTTGATATTTACCTAAAGTTCTTCTCGGCAAAATTGATCACAAGATCACGATGAGATCTACCCTTGAGGGCTTGATCAATGATCCTTAAATATTTTTTTGAGCATACAAAAAAGATGACAACAACAAGCTCATCAGGTAGATCCGTTCTTTTGTTTTTGCTAAGGTAATGTTCATATCTGTTCTTTTTTTTGTTGCGAAGATAATGTTCAGATCTATTCTTTGTTTTTGTTAAGGTATGTTAAGATCCATTGTATTATTTCTATTGCTTTATATTATAAGTTTTTGAATATATCGCTGATCCAAAACTACAGTGGTAGATAAAATTGAAAGGATATTTCTGTTTCTAGTTTGCCCTTAAATTCTAACAATTTTGACCTATTTCAAGAAGGCCTGATGGGAACTTTGACCATGGAATTTTGTTCGTGGAGGATTTGGCCCTTTTTAAAATGACCCACATTTCTGAAATTTTGAAAAAATGTGTGGATTAGTGTGGAACTTTTCTTTGCTGAGAAAAATAGACTAACTAGAAAGCTTGAGGTTGTCCACTTATGAACTCATTTTGTTCCAAGGGGTTAGTGTGGGGAATGTTAGTTCGAATGAGTAGACTAGGGTCCATGTGAGTGTCTAACAAAGGGGTTGTAGTCTAGCATTGCCAAGGCTTAAGGATACAAAGGAAGATCAATAGAAAGCATGGGCAACCATACAAAGCTCATAATCAACATTGAGAACCTAAATCATGTTGGATTACTAAGAGGGAGGGAGGGAACAATGGGGTGAATCAATAATAGAGCAATTTAATCATTTTTCACCATAAAATGCAAGTGTTATATCAATGTAGCATTATCATCCAATAATTGCAGAGTAAATAAATAATGAACAAATCAACAATCATACACATACACAATACACCAGCGTTTTTATGTGGAAACCCAAAGCGGGAGAAAACCATGGAATGTTTTTTCTTATATGTCTTGAAGAATTACATTCATTGGAAACACCAACTTCCTTTGTTTTCGAGCTGCAACTGGAAGAAGGCTCCAACCCCCTAGTTTCTCGAGCTACAACCTGAGGGAAGCACCAACTTCCCTATTCTCTGGCTACAACCAGAAGGAGACTACAACCCCCTATGTTCTCCGACTACAATCAGAAGGTTGCTACAACCACTTGTCCTTGCCCCGTCCAATCGCCTTGACGTATAAGTATAATGATTGAACCACTGTCACACTATCACTGTGAGATATATTGCTGTAAACATGTGCCAATCAGCACCGCGCAAACAACTTGTACTAATAGCGTGAACCGACCGTCAACCTCTACCTCCAGCATGTAATCAACACATGCCATAAGCAAGTGCATCAACCATGCATCAGCATGTACCTCAACTTTGAACCATGAACAAATTCATCAACCATGCACCAAACTGCAATACAAATAACATGTCACAACAACTTTGTCAAACAACCCTATCACAACAACATGTCTTATCAATCTTATCAACCAAATCAGATCTACCGTAAGATTAATCACCAAGACAACTCTCAAGATGTACATCAACCAACCTTAACACAACAACTCATAATCATCCTGGGGTAATATGTGCTTCTAATAATATATACCAATACAAGAGTATGCTACATCATCCATAAACCATGTGTCAACAATGCTACTAACAAGTGCCTCCAACTATGTGCAAAGTATGTACCAATCAAGTATAAACTACTCATCAACTATGACTCAATAATATGTACCAACATCATCATCAACTATACACCTCATGTATGTGCCAACTCATCAACTATTTGTCTCAACCATCTACTCAACATGTACCTCAACTCTCAAGATGTGCATCAATAATCATAACACAACAACTCATAATCATCATGAGATCAATATGTGCTTCTAATAATATATAGTACAAGTATGCTACATCATCCATAAACCATGTGTCAACAATACTACTAACAAGTGCCTCCAACTATGTACAAAGTATGTACCAATCATGCATCAACTGTGACTCATCAATATGTACCAACATCATCAACTATACACTTTATGTATTATTGCCAGCTCATCAACTATTTGTCTCAACCATCTACCCAACATATACCTCAACCAAAGGCCTGTATTTCATCATCCAAATCTGATTTGTAACTCTGTAATAGACACGGTGTATATGATCACATACCTGGAAATCTTCATTGCTAGCAACAATAGACTAACATTTTCATCAAACTTTACTTTAGTTTCCTTATGACTAATTTTGGATCAGTCAAAACCTAACTTGCAATAATCATAACTATGTGCATGTGAATAAAGAGATATGAAATGAAAGGTACACAATGTTCTTCATTGTGTTTTTATGCAATTCCTCCGGTGTCACACTACTTGGAACTTCTTAGAAAAATAGTTATAGCAAAATAACATACCTTGAATTCTAGCTTATTCTGAGAGAACGAATTTGTAAGAGGCATGCCCCACAGAGTATTTCTTTTGTATGGATCTGAAAGGTGTATGTAATACTACGGAGTGTACTCTAACCAACACACATTTGGTCTTCTTGAATTTGGATCTGTTATGAAGAGTTGTGACGTTTCTTTCAAACACTGTTTAGACTAGTTGGGACAGCCTTGAACCCTATTTTTCCATGAGTGTAACTCAAAAAATAAACTGACCCACAAGCTGAAATTTGTACCACAATTGCTTGGATATGTGTTTCCTCAATGGCCTCCCAATTTCACTTGATCTGAAACGTTCTAGAAAAAAGGTTATTCTTGAAAATGGTGAGATAAACACCGTAAATAACATACCTTAGAAAACATCATCGAAATGTTTATCCTCACTTGAATTTCGACCTTCTTTACTTCCACCTTCCCTCACAAAATTAGAGCTTAGATATCCTTTAGTTGCGTAGTCACATGGCAGATATTCAAGCCTGCTCAAATTAGATTTAAAATAGAGCCTGCCCTCTTATTTATATAGCATGGCTTCTTCAAGGGACGCCTTTTAACCATCTTAACCCACTTTCCTTATTTTAGGGTTAACCAACTTTTAATTTCTCCATTAACTTTATTATTTAAATAATTTATTTTGTGTTCACTTTGAGTTATAGTGCCTCATCACTTCACTTTATTATTTACCTTCTAAATCTCTTAAAACCCTTTGACTACTTTGACCTTTTGGGGCTTCTTCTATATGACTCATGAGGGTTCTCCAACTTCAGCTGGCCATAACTCTCTAATAGGTGAGGGACATGTGATGTTCCTTCCTTGGAAATGAAATGAAATGTACTATCCATGTAAAATAGTCTTTTACTGCCAAATATATCAAAACACATACCATTATCCATCAAACAAACTTGGGTCATTGCAAAACTTATTCCAACTTCTCATGGCCATAACTCTCTCTAACATTGAGGAGTCTTATTCCAACTTCTCATGGCCATAACTCTCTAACCGTGAGGAGTTATGTGATGTTCCACAAACCACCGGAAATTGAATGACATGTACTATCCATTTAGAATAGTTTTACCTTCAAATATATTAAAACTCATACCATTATATATGAAACAACCGTGGGTCCATTACTCAAACCTTTGTGCTACCAGATTTTCTCCAAGGGTTGAAGTCAATCACTAAGGGTTGACATAAATCTACAATATCACTCTCCAATGGTTGAGTGATATTCCTGAACTGACAGCAATGAAGGGGTACATTCCTTGGGTTGAACAGGCCAAGAGGAAGAGAGATGGAATGAATTCAAGATAGCTGTATGACAATACCAGTGAGTTGTGAGTGGACTATGAGAGACACCCTTCTCTTGTGGATTCCTAGCCCCAGCTCGAGAGTGACTTGTTGTTGAGATTTAGAACAAGTCTATGGTTGGGTGGAACATCCTTCCCAAGCAACTGATTGCATCAATGTTTTAAAAGATAAGTGTTTGTCTATTTTTGAGTTATTTCATGAGTTTAATTGATGTGCTTAACTCTGTGTATGTAAATGGTTTATTTGTTGTTGTGAATGAGTTATTAGATGCATTCATCATCATTTAGAGCGATGTAGATGCATTTACTTATGGGTACCAAATCTGGTTAAAAATGTGTATAAATTGTAGCTGGTAAGCTACAACAAATGAATTAGCGGAAAATTTTCGTTCTTCTATGTATTTCACAAGTAATGTTCCCTGGTTAAGTTGGGGAACGTTACATGTTGTAACCTCTTGCGCTAGTTTTTCCTATCTTTCTACTAGTCCTATAAAATCACATTGGTAGCTGATTTGTAAATGGAAGGCTTATGGCCTGTTTGTCTTGCCAACATGGATCTTCTCTGGAATTAAAATAATTGATTACCTTTGTAATCACAATTGTGATTTGAGATCAAGCTTCTTGAATGTGGAATTCATGAATTGATACAAACATTGGGTATATTTGCTTATGGTGGCAAGTCCAAGGCCCAACAATGCAACAAATCCACACAAACTTTGTTATGATAGCAATAATACATTCCGATTAGATTAAGAGTTCATAAATAACACTTCAACATTGATATCTCTGCCCACTCCATAAAACAAACAATTAATTAATCATTTATACATATGCCAAAAAGTATTGCTATACGTGGATATCAATATACATAAGCTTGAGGCGAATTGTTGCAAGTAAACCACACCATATATATTTGATTGTTCAAGCCCCATGCTTGTTTAATAGACCCATCTTTATTTGCTTGAGAATTGTTGTAGGGAATGGCCACTACTCACGTCTTGGAGAATGGGTTGCAAACATTTCGGTGTAGTGCCAAAAAAACACAAGGATTCGTTGGCTATTAAAGCTTGGACAAGCAGAGCACAAGCTAAAATCCTACACCAACAATACAACAAAGATATATATGAGTTGTAGGTCGACAAACAATGTGCTCAGGGAGACATCGAGTTGTAGCTCGTGGTTTGCACAACAAACCCTCAAAAGAATTAACCTAATGATCAAGCAATTGAGGTGATGGGGCAATGGATACTTACGATCGATTCCAACAATCAAGAGTTAAAGCTATGGTGTAACTCCCCAATATTTAAGGGAGACATCGAGTTGTAGCTCGTGGTTTACACAACAAACCCTCAAAAGAATTAACCTAATGAACAAGCAATTGAGGTGATGGGGCAATGGATACTTACGATCGATTCCAACAATCAAGAGTTAAAGCTATGTTGTAACTCCCCACTATTTAACATGGTAGACATTGAATAATGATGTTGTAGTAGTCACATGGAGATTTAATTAATGGAGAGTGTTGGCATTGCTGGGCTAATATCTATATTTTAAAATAGAGCACAATCCAACTCCCTCTATTCAACCAATGATTCAAAAAATTAATACCATTTTTATTACAAGTGAATTACATGGTGCATTTGCTATAATCCATACTAATCGACAAAGAATGGATTCAAATACCAAGAGGAATTGATTTTAATGTGGTGAATGTTGGGAGTAATTACCACCATGACTAATCAAGCATGCAAAAAACTCACACCATAAACAACAAAATTTACCCTAGAAACCCAAATGGGAAAACCAACAAAGATGGCTTCTCTATATGCTCATAATTTGCTACCATTGGAGCTATACACTCTCAATTAGAGAGTTTGTGTATTCTTACTTGGCGATATTTTGCAGATTGTGGCTTTGGCTCAGAGACTCTTTGTTCAACACAAACAGGTTCAAAATTCTCTTCATCATTTGACTTATGACTAAACTTATTCATTCAGAGACCTCCATCCCTTTGCAATTGCCCTTCGTCCCAAGCGTCCATGTTTTTCCCATCTCTCGAGTTGTGTTCTCCACCAATCAAGGTGTTCCTTTGTTATAGTTTTGTTTTGGAATGCTAATCAAAGTAGTTCATTTCATCTTCTTATGGAGTCAAATGAAACCTTTGACCCTTGGTCTTCATTGACTACATTTAAATGTTTTAATCATCCTTTTAAAAGAACCAAATACTCAACCTTTATAGAAAGATTGGAGGAGAGATTATTTAGGATCCATTTTGAATCAACAACCTTGATTATACTTCTTGTTGATATTACGGTAGTTGCGAGAGGTATTAACCTCTATGTATAACCTTTGACGAGTCTATAATATTCTGGGAAGCAAGAGAAACCCTATAAGGTAAGAAAATAACCTTAGAAGACAAGTCGACTCAAGATAATAATTTATATTAAATTATTATCCTCCTGAGGTAGAAGTCGGCCTGGTTAGGTCACTTGGAGGACTATGAATAAGAGGGCACTAGAGATCATTTGTCACACTCACTCTCACAATTGCATAAGGACAAGTGGTGCACATGACTGGAGGAGAAATGCCGTTGCTGCAATAATGACTTGGTCTTTGGTTATGGTTGGACTTTCTGCTTGGTTGTGGTTTGGACTTTTTGCTTGGTACGCTAGCTTTGGAGAGAGGTACGCTACTTTGGTTGACTATTGGTTCTGGGGTTTGCTTCCAGAATTATTCTATCTGTCAAGGTTAAGGTGCTCGAGGGTGGTCTTTGTGCCTATGGTTGGGTGGCAATATTGCTATATTGTCTATGGTGAAATGAGCACACCTATTTTTCTAACAGGTTATGGGCCCACACTATCTCCGGACAGTGTAACCACTGGAAGCTAGATTGAGAGGATTTGCTCAGTTGCAGTCCAAAACCCTAACCCTCGTATTGAGTCACCTTAAGTGAAGCGCTTGACCTAATTCCTGGATAACCTAGTGCGCCTTAGCCTAGCGCACCTCATGGTACTCTCAGCGAGACAAGGTGTCAAGTTTGAGTTTTTGGTCAAAGTCAAAGGTTGATTAAGTCAAAGTCAAAGGTTGACCTCATCCTTGCCAAGAATAAAGTGTTGGATATCGTGAAAGGAAAGATCATGGAACCACATTGTGAAGCGGGAAAAGAGAAGGAACTTCAAAATGTTGCAGTTATGGAGAAGTTCAAAGACAATGACATCAATGCTATGAGAATCATAGTGGACTCTGTAAAGTACCATTTGATACCCTACATTTCTCATCTTGACTCATCCAAGAAGATGTACAATGCCCTAACTAACCTCTTCTCAGTTAGAAATATTGGACAAGTGATGAGTCTGAAGAATGAGCTCCATGACATGAAAATGAAGGATGATGACAACATAACATCATAATTTGTAAGAATCTCTCAGTTAAGAGATCAACTACAAGCTATTGAGGAAATCATTTCAGAAAAGGAACGAGTAAATAAAGTACTTAACGACCTTCCCAAGACATGGGATGCATTTTTACTAGCATGAACACAAGAACTGAGTATCCTACATTTGAAGAACTTTGGATTTGCTGTGCAAAAGAAGAATCAAGGATTAGCACAAAAGAGAAATCCCAAAAGAAAGATAATGATCAAGCCTACACAACAAAGTTCAAGAAATTCAGGAATAAGAAGAAGTTTGGCTCAAGGAAGAAACCAAATCAAGAAAAGGATATGTCAAAGATAAAATGCTTCGACGGTCGAAAATATGGTCTCTACAGGAACCAATGTCCCGAGTTAAAGAAAAGGAAGGAAACACATGAAGCAATAATTGCCAAAGAAAAGGAACCCTCAAAGAAAATCAAGCAGGACGAAGCAGACTTTTTCTACTAGTCAAGGTAACAATATTCTTCTGTAACATAATCCTTGCACATACTGTGTTTAGATAGTTCCTGTACATATCATGTGTATTTATTTATTAGAAGATAAGATGGTCAGATACCCATGGGAGAATAACAAGATAAGAATTTCCATTACAATGACTACTAGTCAAGCAATGCATATGAAAAGGATGAAGTATGTCGACAACATTTGGTGACAATTCTAGTGGACGCTATTACATAAGTAACAATTGCCAGATGGGCCACAATAGAGACCTGGGAGGAGTCCGACGAGAAAGAAGTCAATAATCAAGAGGAAACTAGAATAGAATTGTTACACTTTACAGAAAGCAAGAATGATGCAAACATAAGCATGGACTCTCTCAGATGGAGGGAGTTGATTGCATAATTCAAAAAGAAGAGCATGCATATTGCTCATTCATGAATGAAGTTGGGATTAGGAGGGAGCTAATCCTCAATGATGCGATCCATTAAAGAATCTGTGAAGACTATGAAGTATATGTCCATGTTCTTCATTATAAGTAGCAACCATGATAAGCAACATGTGTTCAGTTTGACTCTAGAAGAAATCTTCTTTGAAAATAATCCCTGAATATCTTTGGTTGTCCATCTACACTTATGTTCCTATGAATAAAATAAGAAGTTGGAATCTTCAGAAATGAAGGGCATATAATCTATAGAAGATTCCATGGACTCAAACATTGAAGAGAAACATGAGGAAGAATATGAAGATTCCAAGAAAGAAATAAAAGTCATAAAAACCAATTGAACCAGTTATTATACCGAGAATCATAAGACTACCAACATGGTTTAAACCCACTAGAAGCAGTCAAACATAAGGAATGGAAGGAAGTTGTGATGAAGAGCAATGTATGTGAGCAATTATGAATGGAAGCATTAATAGATACAAGGCAAATTTTGGAACTAGAGGGTTCTCTCAGAAGGAGGGAGAAGACTATGACGATAACTTGTTCCAGTAACCAAATATACCTCTAGCTGAGCCATTATATCTCTTGCAGTATCCATGGGTTGGAGTTTACATCAGATGGATGTAAAGACTGTTCTTCTCAATAGAGTAAGTGAAGAAGAAGAGTATGTAGAAGTCCACTATGAAGCCATCGGGGCCTAGGGCCTTTCCATTTGGCATCTCCTAGACCGCTTGGTCAACTTCTTCTGTAGAGATTGGTTTTCTTAAATTTTTATTATGCTGCTTTGTTACCAATCTAGGAAATGCCTCAAAATTCTTAGGCTTGATTTAGACCGATCTAGGTTGGGTTCTCTTGCTATGTCCTGAAAGTAATTAACTAGAGATTTTTCAATTTCCTGATGGGATTCTCTCTCTATTCCTTCTTGGTCTCCGATTTTCAAGATTCTATTATGAGATCTTCGAGCTATTGTCGACCTATGGAAAAACTTGGTGTTTTTCTCCCCTTCCTTTAACCACTGCACTCTGGATTTTTGGCGCCAAAGTATTTCCTCTTGCTTACATCTTTTATCCCATCATGATGCAAATGGCTCTTCTCTTTTTTCCTCTCCTTATTGTAACCTTATTGGATACATAATTCTTGAATCTGACCCATTTTTTCTTCGAGATCATTTTTTCTCCCCTTCTTTCTTTTAGTTTGCTTTGGTGATAGAGGTTGTTGGCTGTCACCCGTTTTGATACCCAGGTTTCCTATATCCCCATGCATGCATTTGATTCGTCTAGATTTTGCTTCCTCCCTCATTAATAAGAGATACTGAATACAATCCAGCTGATCCGAAGGGATGGTGTTTGTTGGGTTTTTACTCTATCTTATATTCTTTCTGAGTTTATTGACCCAGGGTTCATGTCTGTTCGGGTTTACAACAAAGCCTCTAAAAAGATCGGCCCTCTTGGTAAACCAGAAGGCAACGCAACGCACAAGGTGCACCGCGCCATCTCACCCGAGATAGTCTTAATGAGTGGCTGCAATACTCATGTGTTTACATCCTAGGAGTGAGTGAGAGATTTGATAATCGTGTTTAGGGAGTGCTACTGTAACTTATCAACGCAGTATATCATTATTCACGACTAATGCAAGAAATATAATGACTCATTCATTTAGCCCATCTATATCTACTGAGACAATAAAGAAATGTATGCATTTAATCACATAACACATATGTTACCGTGGCTCACCCCCTCTTGGGCTACGTCCACAAAGATTTGGCTCTTGTCTCTTTTATTATCGTCGTTCTGTCATTACAGTGCCACACACTTTACAATTCCCTTCAACTGGGTCGAGATCTATTATGAGGCGGACTAGATCGCACCGGGCTCCTCAGCCTGCGATCTAACCCTCAAGATCTACCCTCTTCCATCCTCTCTAGCTCAACAACTTACAAAAATAGGTCATACATCAAAATATTACATATCGACTCGTCACAACAATTCTCTACAATAATGACTAGTCTTCATAATCATCAGTGCTCCTTGTGATACCTAAGTATCTAAATTTATACATTTCTGGCTTTTCAACCATTACAATACATTACAAAAATCCTAACCCTACCATTGTTAGGTCTTCCATGCATGCGCTTGTGCTGTTCTTCCTTCCAACTATCGCTTTCCTCGTGCATGCTTTCTTTCCCAAAATCGCCTTGCTTTCCGCTTTGGTCTGCTTCCAACAGTGTCCATACCTTGTTTTTTACATTGCTCCATAATATTTCGAAGGTTTATCCCTTCCCTTTCCACGATGTCACGTAGATATGGATCCTCAATTCTGACCTCATTCGGTGTCATTTCAAAATCACCATCCCCCTCCTGCATTGGAGAGTTTGTGTCCGTGTTTCTATCTCCTGTTGATCCTTTGTAAATAATGGTGGTGTCCTGAGGATGTTGATTCTCCATTGCCTTATTTTCCTCCTTCACTCTAGGCTCCCTCTCCCCTTGCTTCTCCTATCCCATCTCTCCATCCTGGGTTTGGTTCTTCGCTAGGCCTTCAAAGTTGTTCCTTGACTGAGGGTTACCAGAAGTGGAGGGTTTGCTTTGTCGTCTATTTTCCTTGCCTTTGTAATTTGGCCGAAGAAAGTCTTCCTCATCCTGGGGTTGTTTTGTTTTAGCTTTCTTCGTCTTTTTGTTTAGTGGGCATTCCCTGAATATATGCTCATGTTCGTGACATCTCCTGCATCTAAACATGATCTGTTCATAATCTATGTTTTGGATCCATTCTTCATCCCTAAATTCCAAACATATTGCTTCCGGTAGTGCCCCCGAGACGTCCATCTCAATATAGATTCTTGCAAATGAGATGTACATTCCTTTTAAGGTTGCATCTGAGGCCTTGAAATTTTTTTCCAACGTATTTCCTATTGCCTTGAAGGTGGTTGATAGCCAATAGTCCAGTGGAAGGGAATAAAGTCTGATCTAGACTGGTATGCACTTAAAGGTCTCATTTTCTGGGGAATTTTTTTCCTTCCAGCGTCTCATGTACAGTCCAACTGAGGCATGAAAATATGGCCCTCCTTTAAAGACCTTGTATCCGTCTTCCAAGTTAATGAAGACAACTGTAAAAAATCCTTTTGATCCTAGGTGCAAATCCACCTCACCGCTAGGTTTCCAATGATAATTGATCCAAATCCATAGTGTTTTTTCGATGGGCCATAGTCCCATAAACTTGTAGATCAGGGCAGGCACTTTCATCTAATGTCTATATTCTTGGGTCTTCCGGTCTTCTAGAACGACTTTTTGGATCATAACCATTTTTGGTTTGCATGGATTGCTCCCTCCCACCCCAATTGAATGTGATGGGTCTGTCACCTTGCCTTGGGTCTCTTTGATCTCCTCTCCTGCTTTTTCTCTTTTTTCTTGCTTGTCCTCGCCTTGCGGCTCTGGCATCGATCCTGATGTCCCCGACTGTGGGGCCTTGAAACCTCCTCCACATGGACCTTTCCCTCTGTCAATCACAACTTGCTTGTAGGAGGGAGTCCCTCTCCCTTCCCCTTTGATTACCATTCTACTTTCTGGAGAAACCTGTAGACTTGCAAACTAATGTCATCGGATAATGCACTCTCTCCAAATTAAACTAAAATACTTTTGTCCCAAAAAAACTTTGAAAAAGTAAAAAAAATACAAAAAAATATATTAAAAAAAACCCAAATTTAAAAAACCTAAAATTTAAATTTAATGTAAAATGTAAAATGTAAAATTTAAATTAAAAAAAAAACTTTGACTTATAGGAAAAAAAATTGTATTAAAAAAATAACATTGGAATACAAAATTTTATAATTTGTTTTTGAAAAAATTGAATTAGATAAAAAAGTAAAAAAAGTTATATAACACTAAAATTCTCTAAACTAAAACTTTATTTAAAAAAATATTAAATAAAATATTTAAATAATTTTTTTTATAACAATTTAAACAAAAAATAAAAATGAATAATAATATATATATATACACACACACACACACACAACATGAGTGAGCCTAATGGTTAAGAACATGTGTTTCCTCCTAAGAGGTCACATGTTCAAATCCAGAGGGGGTAGGGTATGTATACCTCCGTAGACTTTACCAGTTAAATCGTTGGGCAGAGGGGGTCTCATAAATCATTTTGGTGTCTGGCTTGGCCTTGACCTTAAAAATAGATCTCTTTATTTGTTTTTTAATGTAAATTCAAAAAAAAAATTACAATTTTTTTTTCAAGTGACCATTTAGGATCCAAATTTGAGTTTTTTATTTGCATATGGATCTGTTGTCAATGCCACAATTTCAATTAGGTCATAATTAACTATAATTTTAACGTTTCGTAAAAACATTTTGTTTTATGTAACATCAATTTTTTTATTTAGGTGCCGATTTTAAGGTTTTTTTGAGTTACGGTATTAGTTTTGAAGGTCATGGTTGAAAAATGTTGTAATTTTGACCCCGTTTGAAAATATGGTGCTATAGGTAGCACCACTTTTCAATTTTGGGGTTTATTTTCATGTTTTTTTTTTGCATGTTTTTTTGGGCCAGAGTTCTCGTTTTGAGGTCACAGTTCTCGTGAAGTCGATAACTTTGTTGTGGAACCTAGCCATGAGAATTGAATAATTGCAAAGCATTCCTTGGAATATCTTCATGGATGTTTGAGTTATGATATACAACTGCATGGACTTATCGATTCAGATTGGGCAGAGAGTGTAGATAACATAAGTACTTCTTGGATATGTTTCAGTTTGAGCTTTGCCACAATATCATGGGCTAACATGAAACATAAGTATCTTGCACTCAGCACTGCAGAAGCAAAATATATTGTAGCTTGTGATGTTTGTACAGAAGCAATGTGGCTCCTTAAGCCATTTTCTAGACTATTTGATCAGGTGCTGGATTCGACCGTGATATATTGTGATAACCAGAGCTGTGTGAAGCTCTCAGAGAACTTGGTGTTCCATGACAGGTTGAATCACATTGAGATCAAGTACTATTTTCTTCGTGATAAAGTCCAGAGGGGAGAAGTGTTTCTCTAGTATATCTCTAGTGATGAGTAGATAACAAATATTTTTGTAAAGCCTCTGTCCAAGATGAAAAGTTTGCGTACTTAAGGGACAAGATGGACTCATGGAGATGACTTCCCTATTGGAAAGGTAATTAATTACTCCCCAATTTGGGAGGGAACATTGATATGTTATTGATATATGGACACTCATTTTCCAGTTTTGAAAATGGTCCAGGTTGGACAGTCACTTTCCAGTCCGGAAAGTGGTCCAAGATTCTTGATGGACAATCATTTTTTAGTTTGGAAAATGGTCCAGGTTGGGTAGTCACTTTCTAGTCTGGAAAGTGGTCAAATATTCTTGATGGAAAATCATTTTTCAGTTTGGAAAATGGTCCAGGTTGGGTAGTCACTTTCCAGTCTGGAAAGTGGTTCAAGAATTTTGATGGATAGTCATTTTCCAGTTCAGAAAATGGTCCAGAACAAACAATCATGGTCCGACAGATTGATGATGTACCATAGAAAATGATTCCCCTTGTGGCTAGTGTGGGGGAATGGTATAGGACAATCTTTCTCCTTGGAAGTCACTCTGAGAAGTGGTCAAACAGAATGGTCCACCTCTCCAGGCAATCATTTTTTCGAAGTTCATAGTTGTGAGTAGTTTTGAAGAATGGTCCAATGTAGCAGGTTGGAGTAGGATAGTCATTTCCGTAGGAAATGGTCCGAATGATCATTCCCTAGGGAAGACTCATTCTCTCCAGGTTGCACTGTGATTAGTGCCGGAAGAATGGCTCAGTTAGGTTGAATGGTCTAGGTTTAAAAATCACGGACAGTCATTCCCTAGGGAAAACTCATTCTCTCCAGGTTGCACTGTGAATCATGGCGGAAGAATGACCCAGTTAGGTTGAATGGTCCAGGTTCATAAATAAGGGACAATTATTCTTCTATGCTTCAGAAGAATAGTCCAGACAGTGCATGGATAATGTTTAACTTTTCGAGGGCAGGTGCTCTTCCAGATCTCACAGATGTGAGTGGAAGAGTGACCTAGATGATTCAGTTCGTATCGTGACATTGTTGATATTAGATGATATGATTGTTGTGGAGACTGTATGTCTCTAGACAATAGCTGTGTGCTACCGTGGTGGATGTGATCCACTGGTAGTGACTATGTGTCACTGGTTAGTAGTCATGTGATACTAGGAGTGGTTGTGTACTACTGGATAGTATTTGTATACTACTATGAATAAACACAATTGTGTTATATTGGATGACATTGTTCTGATTGCCATAGAGATTATCTAGTTTCATAGTGATGATGGTGCTCGTGATTTGATCATGAGATATCTTGTGTGGCTATGATGATGCTACTGGTTGAATGGTCTGTTTGTGCTCAAGATCATTGCCTTTAATACCTCCCTGTCTAGGAGGGAGTGTTGAGATTATGGTAGTTGCAGGAGGTATTAACCTCTACGCGTAACCTTTCATGAGTCTAGAATATTCCGGGAAGCAAGAGAAACCCTAAAAGGTAAGGAACTAATCTTAGAAGACAAGTCATCTCAAGATAATAATTTATATTAAATTATTATCCTCCAGAAGTAGAAGTCGTCCTAGTTAGGTCACTTGGAGGACTATAAATAAGAGGGTGCTAGAGCTCATTTTTTACACTCACTCTCACAACTGCATAAGGACAAGTGGTGCGCATGACTGGAGGAGAGCTGCAACTGCTGCAGTAGTGACTTGGTCTTTGGTTATGGTTGGAGTTTCTACTTGGTTATGGTTCAGACTTTCTTCTTGGTACAATAGTTTTGGAGAGAGGTACGCTACCTTGGTTGGCTATTGGTTCTAGGGTTTGCTTCTTGAATTATTCTATCTGTCAAGGTTAAGGTGCTCAGGGGTGGGCTTTGTGCCTATCGTTGGGTGACAATATTGCTATATTGTCTATTATGAAATGAACACACCTATTTTTAACCTTGGAATGTTGGCCCTCTTTTAACATTGGAATGTTGCAACGCTGTCTCGTCCCTCATCCGATAAGTTCGTTAGGGCCTTGATTACTTGAACACCGATCATGTAGCTTTCCCTATTGATTTGTTCACCTTGCTATTTTTTCTTTGTTCTCGAAGGAAGCCGCCTTCATCACATTGATAATTTTGGAGTTCTATAATTATAATTGTGCATCTTTGTAACCTCTAAAATTTTGTGTTCAACTTAGATTGAATTTTGTCGACGCGCTGCATTGTCCTTTTGTACACTTTGGTCTCGAAATTGGGAACATGCTCCATAGTTAGATTGTGATCAATGACACCGGTGTTCTAAGCGTTCTCTTGAGTTCACCAATCACATTGATGCAAGGGTCAACGCCATTACTAGGGATTGCTTCCCTCTTTTCTCAAATTGTTATCTTCTCCACTGTATGGTGTTGTGCACTGGAGCGACATTGATGGACCATTGCGAGTCCTTATATGCACTAGAGCCTGGCGTGTGTTGTAACATAGGTTAAATTCTAGGTGGAATTCAAAACTTTTAATATAGGTGTTTTTGAATTCTATATTAGATGTATCTTAGATTATTTTTTCTAGTTTAGGTTTTAATTTTAGTATAATTTTTTAGTTTAATTTTGTCTTAAAGATTAATTTTTAGGATTGAGCCCTTATAAATATATATGTTTAAATTTTATTTTAGTTATAAAGTTAGTATAACTTTTATATTAAATTGTAATTAGGTTAGTATTTATTAATTTAGGTTTTATTTTACATTTGAATAGATAATATAATCATATATTAAATAATTGTAAATAATATACGATATATTAGTTATTATATGTATGATATAATTATATATAATTAAATTTAATTATAGATTTAATTACATAGTTTATTTTTAATTAGATGTTATATATGGTAAAGTTTAAATGTATTAATAAAAAGTGTGTTTCTTGGCAGGTAGGATCGGGCGCTATTCGAGATCTACGACTCTTAATCAATTCACATTTCAAACCGCTCGAAAGTTAATGAGGAGGCACAGACTCGAAGTCATATTTAACCAAATTGACCGAAGCCACATGTCAACTGCATGTTTTTATCGCATTTTGGTTGGATCCATTTCAAATCCGGCTTGCCAAACACGAAAATGAATGGGGAAAGGCACGTCTTATGCATAAACTCGAATGCGATGAATTGTTTCCGGTTCAAGGAATCTTCCAAGCTAAAATTGGTGACTTATCTTAACGAGAACTTTGCCAAGTTCTCATTTTTTCAAGGGTCACATTTTTACCTCGTTTTAAAAAATGGTGTTACCGGTAGCACCCCTCTCCCTTTTTAGGTCGTATTTTGATATTTTTAATTTTCCGATCCATAATATTTCCACAATATTTTTTTTAAATGCTTATTTTTCATCTATTTTCATTTATTTTTATTTTTATTTTTTATTTTTTATTCAAGGGTGTTTTTAGTCATTTTTCCATGCTTTTTTCAATCTTAAAAATATTTTTTACCATTTACTTTTTTGAAGTTTTCATATAATTGCGTCTCCTTAATTAATTTATTGTTCCATACTTTTAAAATATAGGGGAAAACACCATTTTTAACACATTGTTTACCTTTACTTCAATATATAGAAAAAAATTGTAGTTAAATAACACTATTTTTTAATATTAAAAAAAAATATAATTCAAATTTTTTTGATAAATTAAAAACTAAAAAAAAACTAAGAAAAAATAAAGAATTGAAATTAAAAAAAAATTAAATTTAAAAAGAAAATTTAGATAATAAAAAAGATTAAAGAGACAATTAAAAAACTAAAGAGGAAAAAAAAACAAAAAAACAAAACAAATATATAAACTAAGCTAAAACTAGAAAAAACAAACAAAAAAAAAAGGTAAAAAAACAAATTTATGGCCCAAAAACTTAAGAAAAGTTAAAAAAACACAAAGAACATTTAAAAATATATATTAAAAAAACAAATTAACACACTTAAACTTCAAAATTTAATAAAAAAAAGAAAAAAAAATAATTAAAAAAAATAATTTTTTTATTAAAAAACTTAAAAATATGTAAAATTTTATGAAAAAACAAACAAATTAAAAACAACATATGCATCGGTGATGGGATACCATGGGGGGTGATTCCAGGCATCACCCCAGCCTCTAGGGGCTAAGCCTTGGTCCCACATGGCCAAGGCTTAGCCCGTGGGGGCTGGGGTGATGGCTGACATTACCCCCCATGACACCCACGGTGCCCAACCAATCCATGCAATTGGACACCGTGGGTGTCGTGGGGGGTGATGCCTGGCATCATCCTTGCCCCCAAGGTCTAAGAATTGGTCCCACGGGACCAAGGCTTAGCCCATGGGGGCTAGGGTGATGCCCGACATCACCCCAACTCACACGGGCTAAGCGTTGGTCCCGTGGGACCAATGCTTAGCCCCTGGGGGCTGGGGTGATGCTTGACATCACCCTAGCCCCCACGGGCTAAGCCTTGGCCCCATGGGACCAAGTCTTAGCCCCCGGGGGTTGGGGCGATGCTGGGCATCACCCCCCATGACACCTTCGGCATTGCCCCCCACAACACCCCAATAATATGTAAGTTTGTAATTTTTTTTTGTTTTAATTTTAATTAAACTTTTGTGTTATTTCAATTGCAAAATTGTATTTTTTTTTTAAATGTTATTAAATTTGTTTATATTTACGATTTTCTATTTTTTTTTTACTTTTGTTTCAATTCAAATTGATAGTTTTTGTATTGTAATATTGCTTTTAATTTTTTTTAATTTTTTTTTTTTTTTAAATATGCTTAGAAGTTTATCTTAAAATTGGTTTTAAAATTTTCTTTTTATTCTTTAGTTATTGATTTTATTAATGATGATGATGATGATTAACGTCCACTAAGACCTAATTGGTTTATCAGACCTTAAGAGAGTAAGTGATTACTTGTGATTATTTAGAATTTTGTTTCTGTGCTCGAAAAGCATTAAGAGAAGCTTTCCAAGATCACCATACTTTTGTTGAGTTAAGAGGTTAGGAAG
>SNQJ01S0000009.1:175741-223325 GCA_010110895.2 Picea sitchensis | reverse complement strand
AGTTTTCAATTAAAATTGATAGATTTTGTATTGTAGTATTGCTTTTAATTTTTTTTTTTTTTTTTAAAATATGCTTAGAAGTTTATCTTAAAATTGGTTTTAAAATTTCTTTTTATTCTTTAGTTATTGATTTTATTAAAATTGTTATATTTTCATTTAAATATTGTTTTTAAAATATATATTTTTGAATTTTTTTGTCTTTTATTTTAATTTTAAAGTTTTAGTTTAAAATTTTTGAATATTTTTTATTTTTATTTTTGAATTTTGTTAATTTTTCCCTTTTTCTAGTATTCTTTGTTTTATTTTTTATTTTTTAAATTTACTTTTTAAAGGTTTTTTAATGATTCTTTTGTAAGAAAAAATATATAATTTATTTTTAAATTATTGTTTAGGGAGGATTTTGTTTTTCTTTTTAGTTATTTTTCCTTTTCACCTTGTTTTTTAATCTTTTTTTTTTAGTAATTTTTTTTGTAAATTGAATTTAGATTATACATTTTTAAATGTGTTTTTGATCATTTAAAAAAATTTTTATTTGCGAAGATTTTGTTCTTTTTATTTATTTATTTTTTAATGTAAATTAAAAAAAATAAAAATAAAATTGTAAATAATTTTCAATTGACAATTTGGGGTCCAATTTTGGGTTGTTTATTTACTTAGGGTTTTGTTGTCAATATCACAATTTCAATTAGGTCGTAAATAACTATGATTTTCACGTTTAGGAAAAAATGTTTTACGTAGCATCACTTTTTGATTTAGGTGTTGATTTTAAGGTTTTTCTGAGCTACTGTTTGAGTTTCGAAGGCCATGTTTGAAAAATGTTGTAATTTTGATCATGTTTAAAAAAATGGTGCTACCGATAGCACCACTTTTTGATTTGGGGGTTGATTTTCATGTTTTTTTAACGCAAAAATATGGGTTTTAAGGGTCAGAGTTCTCGTTTTGAGGCCACAGTTCTCATTAAGTCGATAACTATGTTTCTTTAGAAAGTTTTTTAAACAACCTCAACAACTCACAATTTAGGGGAATCATTCTAACTAAATGTCCTGATTTGTAATAGATGGTCCTGTAGTTATACACTAGAACCTGAAATGTAGCTCGTCTTAGTTAATTTTTTGAAAACGTTGTTGTATAAAAAGGGGGAACTCGATGTAATCAAGGGGATGGAATTTTTGGGCTGTGAGCTGTTAAGCTTTTTAATAAAAATAATTTTCCAAATGTAAAGGATTCTGGATTTTGGGCATTAGCATATGTGTTCCTTCTATGTGGTATGTTTCTAGTTATTTTCTCCGTTTCAAAATATACATGAGTTGATTCTACAGACAATTTAGTACAACCACTACTGTCATCAAATGCATTGGTTAAAGTTGCAGATTTGATTGTTTTTACTGTAAGTTGAAATTATCACCCGTGTTTTTAACTCTTAAATTTGTTTATGGTTTAAAATATAATTTTCCATGAACATATTTGAACGCATTCATACTTAATCTGTATTTTTCTTCTATCAGAGCTTAAATTGATATTTATCGTTGATACATCAATTTATTTTTGATTTTGTTTTCCCACTATTCTTCCAACGATATTTCAAATTTTGCCAAAGCACTAAGTTTTTTCTCTCTTTATTGTTTGACATTTAGATTATTGAAAACTATATTTAAAATCTCAGTTCAAACCAATATTAAACCCCTCCATTCTTTGAAAATAATTCAAAACCCCAACTACTTGAAATTTTAAAATGTCCTTGGAATTGTTTCCCTAGCCAGGAAATATCTCAAGGAATACAACAACGTGTTTGTGCGCTAAATATTGCATCAATGAGCCTACTACAAGTTCTCGTGGGTTGACACTTAGCTTCAAGAATTCAACGCAGGAATAGCTATAAATCTCATTACCTTGAAAATTTATAACCATAATCCATTAAAGTGGAATTATGGAATTAGACTCTGTCACATTTCCCCTACATGAATTTACTTCATTTCTCTTGTCCAGTAAATGTGCATATCCATGTTATGAATACTTAACCTTTTCGATTCATATCTTGACAAGATGGCCTATGAGCACCATGCCCTAGGCATCATCTCTTGTGATATGACTAATCCTTGATGCAACCCAACTCATGTAACATGACATATGACACAACTAGACTCTTGAGATTGGGACTCATATTTTAGTGGTACACTATGTTTTCCACTATTCAAAGATTTTGACTCATTCTCAACAAACATTTAGTGTGGAATGTAGAGTATCACCCCCCAACAACAAAGGTGTGGCATGCTTATAAAGAAAAGCAACTAATGCAACCCTACAAAGTAAAAGCACTAGAAAGACATTGCTAACCTAAACCTACCTTGATTTCTACTCGACCATAGTCATTGTGCTTATTGGGCTAGACACATGAAAGCAATCTGGAACTATAATACAAACTCCTCGTAGATATAAGTAGAATAAGATCTATTTGTGGGGAGGGGTGAAGTGTTTCAAGGAGGTGCCATTTGTTGAAAACCTATTACTCCAACACCTAGGTATCTTGTTATCTAGTGATTGCCTTACTGCAAATCAGATTAACAACTCACAAAACAAAAATACACTATTGAAATATTCAACTTTAAACATGCAGTGAAATAAAAAACTGGAAATCAAATCATGCACACATAAACACCAATATTTTTGGGTAGATACCCCTGGAAATACCCAGGAGGGGAAACTAGTGCCAAGAATTATTTTATTATGCTAAAATCAGGGCTCCCATAACATGGATAATGACCCACTGAGAGAAATACAATTGCAGACAAACCTGCCAAAGTTTGGTTTGATGTACGACCCATAACTGTATGCTTTTAAGATGTACACATCTGTCCCTACTGCACACCCATGTACACGTGCATGTCTCCATTGTTTCCCATGTACATATACGAAAATCCTGTATGGAAAACTCTTAACTACACAACTCTTCCATGTGGCTTCGCTTGGCTGAAACCCACTTGTGACAACCTTTGTTTTTTCTTCTCCTTGATCTGATCTCTAGATGGAAGTCCTCCACTTATCCAAGATCTTGAATCACAGTCCTTCGTGATCCAACTCTCTCTGTCCTCTGTCACTCTCTCTCGATCAAGTTGATAAAGATGTCTCAAGTGTCTTCCTCCTTCACCCTAGCCTTACTTTTGTAATCATGAGTTATAATCTATTTTTAATCTCCAAAGTGTTTGACAGTTGATATTTCTTCTCACTTCACTTGATTTTTAGATTACATTTTAATTACTTTTAGCATTTTCTTAAATAAATCAATCAATTAAATAATTAATTAATAAAAACACTTTACTTTAATAATTCCTTTAACTAAAGTAAAGTTATCGAGATGGAATACTTTGGATGACTTCCACATGCTAGACACCAATCTTATGCGGAAATACCTATCCAATTCTACATGCACCAACACTCCCTCTTAGCGAGGACGATATTTCCTGAAGAGCCACCTGGAACTGGTTCTCCCTTCGATCATGGCACAAATTCGCACACATCATCCTGCACACTGGAATCCCTCCAACTGTTTTGGTCAATTTCTCCCTGAATAATGGAAGTCGCAGAATCAATGACTCTACATATCAATGCCACTGAGTGCCGAAACTTCGTTGAAGCTATGCTCTCCCTCAATGTACTCCTAGAATCCTCCTGCTCCTGAGAATCCATCAATGTCATCTTGTACCAACTTAGTCTCCTAACAAGGCTAGAAGGGTCTAACTCCCTCTTTCCATTTGAAGGTTGACTCCACACACTGGAAGTCTATGAAATTTTCTAATCCTTCGACTGTTCACCCTTCGTAGCCTCCTACTCCTCATCCTTTTCCACTGACATCGATCCATGATCCCCTTATATCCTCTTACAGGCTGACCTTGCAACATGTATAACCTTCCCTCTCTGACACCAATGCTGACTGCTGTGTTAGGGCTAGCTTTCTCTAGATGTATGAGTACTTTCCCTCTTTGAAAAGTAATGAAAAAACACCTTTCCTCCATAGTTGATACTGAAAGCATTTTTTTTAAAATCTTGGTACATAAAGCACATCCTGGGAATCTAAGGAATCTCTTGAATTAAGATGGAACACAACTGTTCCCTCTCCCTTCACTACATACTTGGCATCATAACCAAGCTGCACATGAACATTTGATTCCTTCTCTGTTAGACTGCTAAACAAACCTCGTGCTTCTATCATATGACGAGATGCATTACTGTCCAAGATCCAAGCACTCCTTGCAGCTGTGTTGGTAGTAAGGAAAGAAACCAGTAAGTAATCCTTCTCAAACTTTGCTGCAAAATCATCAAGCTGTGTCTTTGTTGATGCTTTTGTCTGCATCTTTCCTTTACCCTTCTTCTTCACTAAACACTGGGATGCATAATTTCCATTCTTATGACATGAGAAGCACTTGATTTTACTCAAGTTATTCTTCCTTGGATGTGATGATCCTCCATCACTGTTACCCTTATTTCTATAACTTTTTCCTTTTCCCTTATTCATCTTACCGACAAGAGCCAAGTTCTCCTCACTACCTCCTTGCTTGCTGCTCTTAGAATCCTCTCGAGTCTCTTCCTGGATGCAATCATCCCAAAGTATCTGCCAATCTAGGATATTTTCCCGAGCACATACTCCTTTGAAAAATGGTTCCCAATACTTGGGAAGACCATTCAATGCCACATTCACAAGCTCTATGTCCTCCGTTTTCTCCCCTATAGCTGCAAGGTGATCACGCACCTATGTGATCCTCATGAGATAGCTCGTAACATGATCAAATCTAGACATCTGCATTGAAATGAGTTTATTCCTTAATACCATCTTCCTATTTATGTTCTTTCTCTGGAATAAACTTACCAAGGCATCAACCATCTCTTTCGCCATCTTCTTCTCAGATAGGTGAGGAGTTAGATGATCCTTCATCGAATCCAGGAGGACCCTCTTTGCTTTGATTTCCTTCTTTTTGCGAGCTTCCAAAGATGCTAGATTTTTTGGTGGAGTGATTACTTTGTCCACTAACTCCCAAAGGTCATACTCCTTCAATTACAAAATACTCTTGCTTTCCAAGATAGGAAGTTGGATTCCCATCAAATCTATCTTCAACTCTCAACGGTGCTGTTTCCATCCCTAAGACCTGATAAAATTCCCTCTAAATAACTTGCTACTGGAAACTACCCTGGAAATAACCTACTGCTAGAAAATTCCCATATACTATCCTGGAAAACCTTGTATGCACCTATCACAACTAAACCCCCACACATGTACGCGCATGTCACAACTGAACCCCCACATATGTACGCGCTTGTGCTTACTGCTACCAGTGTATGTACGAGCCTGTGCTTAGTGCCACCCGTGTACATGTGCCTGTGTCCACAGAGACTCGTGTATGTATGCATTTGTCCCTTCTGTAACCCCGTGTACAACTCCGTAAACATGCAAAACCCTAGTTCTGCTTCAGTATGAATGTTCCCCTGAAATATGTCCTTTGATTTCTTCCTACTGGTTATGGATCTGTTAAGATCTCCTGCATATTTGATAGATTTTCTATCAACTACTATGGATCTAAGATCTGGCTTACCTTTAGAGCATGCGCTCTGATACCATGTTGGAAATATCTTACTCCAACACCTAGGTATCTTGTTATCTAGTAATTTCCTTACTGCAAATCAGATTAACAACTCACAAAAAACAAATACACTGCTGAAATATTCAACTCTAAACATGTAGTGGAAGAAAAAATTGGAAACCAAATCATGCACACATAAACACCAATATTTTTGGGTAGATACCCCTGGAAAAACCATAGAGGGAAAACCAGTGTTGAGAATGATTTTATTATGCTAAAATCAGGGCTCTCATAGTAGGGATAATGGCCCACTGAGAGAAATACAATTGCAGACAAACCTAACAAAGTATGATCTATTGTACGACCCATAACTACACACTTTTCGAGATGTATGTGATTGTCCCTACTACACACCCGCATACAAGCACCTGTCTCCACTGGTGCCCGCGTACATATACAAAAATCTTGTACGAAAAATGCTTTACCACACAACTCATCCCTCTGGTTTTGCTCGACTGAAACCCACTTGTAGCAACCTCTGTTCTCTCTTCTCTTGGATCTGATCTCTAGATGGAAGTCCTTCTCTACCTATCCAAGATCTTGAATCACAATTCTTTGTGATACAACTGTCTCTGTCCTCTATCAATCTCTCTCGATCAACCTGGAAAATATGTCTCAAATGTCTTCATCGTTCACCCTAGCCTTGCTTTTATAATCATGAGTTATAATTTATTTCTAATCTCCAAAGTGATTGACATTTGATATTACTTCTCACTTCACTTGAGATTTAGATTACATGCTACTTACTTTTAGAATTTTCCTTAAATAACTCAATTAATTAATAAAAGCACTTAACTTTAATAATTCCTTTAACTAAAGTAAATTTACCTAGATAGAAGGCTCTGGACAAATTTCACATGTTAGACACTAAGCCTATGCATAAATACATGTCCGATGCTACATGCATCAATACCATTCACCCACCCCTCTATTGTGTTTTCATCTGGTTGGGCCAATTTCGTTGCCACAAAATATCTGATTTCTATGATTGTGAAAGGTCTTAAGCAATGAAGTGGATGTATTAAGAACTTGTTGTTGCATACTGGTACCAAGGCTCATTTTTTGAAGGTATTGTGTTTGATGTGGCGATAATGCCATGTATTTTCCCTTGATTTTTTAACCATTGTTGAAACTAAGGCAAAAACTTGTCTTCTTCCACTGTCATGAGTTCATGTAACCTATCTTGTAATGGCTCTTCTTCTGTGATGCATGTTGTGTGGGAAGTCAATACATTGGGTACTAGGAATTCCATAGGATCCATTTCTCCTTTGTGACATACCACACTGAAGTGAGTGTGTTTTGTCAATGCCTTTGTGTTGATGCGATATGCCCACAACACTTATGGTATAAGTTTCTCTAAATATTTATTCACTACAAATATATGGTAAATGCATGCTCTTAAATTTGATTGAAATCCTCCATTGTCCCATTGGCTTGTGGATGAAAGGATTTTCTTGTGTTGTTTTGGATCATGAATTCCTAGGGCATGGATGTGATAGTTTCATTCAATGAATGCTTTCCTTGGTCACTGGTTACGCTTTTGGAACAAACCAAATATGGTAATTATGTTTTTAAAGATGAACTAGGGAGCGATGTTGGAAGAGTGATTTTTTTTTGGCATATTGTCAAATAGTAAATCACTTTGATAGTGTATCCTTGCACTTGAGTGTTGAGAATGATTGTTGATTGGCCCAATGAAACTAATTTCCTATTTTCAAGGGGTTGGAATGGTAGTATTGAATGAAGGGGTAACTGGTATTTGCATGATGGATTTCCAATTCTTTGGAATACATTGCAATAATTTCCAAATTTTTTGGTGTCCGCGAACATAATGGGACACCATATCCTTGCTTGGAGCACCTCATTGGTTTCATATTTCCCACCATAATGTCCTCGTGTGATCTTGTTATAACATTCCTAGAGGATCTTTCTCTGTTCATGGTCTAGGACGCAATGTTAGATGATAACATGTATACCAAATTTTTATTGCTACCCTGCAATAAGTTGGTAATATAATGATATGGAAACTAATTGAATCTTTTATAAAGATGTATATTCTTATGGCACAAATTCTATGGAAAAAAATGATTTTGTTTCTCCAAGATAAGCCATGATAGATTCTATTTTGAATAAATCAAAATCAAGATATTATTCCTCCATTGAGCTCCATAATTATCCATACTTGAGACAAGATACATGATCCATAGCATCATACTTTATTGGTTTTACTATTACCTCAAGTTAAACTCTTGTAATAATAGGAGCCACCATCAAATATGTCTCTCCAGGATGGGTTTATTTACTAGGTACTTTAGTGTAAAGTGCTCTATATAAAACTTGAAATGGGCACAAAAAAGGGAGTGCCATAATTTCTCAAAGGAATACACCATAGAAAGACCTTCTTGCTTGGTTGTTGTGTAGTCACAATCAAATCTAGAGAGCTTGCACTGTCAAAGTAGATTAGTTGGTCCACATCCCCTTCTTCCAAGTGCACCAACATTACACCTAGTGCAATTATCAATGCATCTAAATGTATATTAAATACAAGTGAATGATTGGGAAATACCAAGATGGGTTCAATTACCATATTTTATTTTAAAGTGTTGAAAGACATCGTATTTTGGGGTCCAATATTGGGCACAGGCCGATTTTGGAGAAAAGCACGATGTGGGAGAAATACAACTGGCAGGAAAAGCAACATGTGGAAAGAAAACGCACATGCGGAGGAGGAAATCATGGGAGGCACACATGCAAGAAGACCTAACCATGATAGGGTTAGGGTTTTGGTAAGAGGATGTAAGGGTTGGTAAGCCAAAAACATGTATAAATAGGTACCTAGGAGGTCTAGGTCGGGGTTGTTGTTGTTGTTGTGGTTGGTGTTGTTGTTGGTGTTGTTCGAAGACTATTATTGGTTTTGGTTCGGGTTTTTTGGTTGTGGTTTGTAATGTATGTAAAATCCGATCTCATCTTGTAAGCTATTGAGCCGAGGAGTGGAAATAAGGTATATCTTGAGGGTTATATCACAGGCCGAGGAGACTGGTGTGATCTAGTCTGCCTCATTGTATATCTCGACCCATTTGATGGAGAGTTGTAATGTGTGCGACACTATAGTTTTGGAAACACCATAATAAAAGAAAAGAGTATCCAAATATTTGTGGACGTAGCTCAGGAGGGGGTGAACCATGATAGATCATGTGTTATGTTTTTGAATATTGTGTATTTCCTTTACAGTCAATGATTAGATGTTATACAAATGCATGAATGACTTAATTAGATATGCTATTTTACATGCATGAATAAGAATGAAAAAATATTCAATATAAGATGAATGTTAGAGTAAAGAAATGAAGCTCACAGAACGTAATCCCATATCCCCACTCATTCCCAGGCTGCAAGCACCTGAGCATTGTAGCCACCCATAAGAACTATCTCGAGTGAGACTGCGCAGTACATTCTGTGCACTATGTTGCCTTCTAGTTTACCATGAGGGCCAATAGTTTTAGGGGGTTTTCTTGGAAACCATAGTAGATCTGAACTCGGGTTAGCCCAAGAATGGTAGTTAGAGGAAATAAACAACCAAAAAATTGTTCAATTGGCTGAAACTGCATGGGATTGAGTGAGAGGGATCCGCAAAATAATTGCGCAGAAAATGACAATATAGAGGGGGATGTTCAGACCATGGAATCCAACAAAAGCGAAGATCAAAAGTTGGTTGAAGACAAAAGAGCTGGAGTTTTCACAAAAAGGAAAAAAAAATCCTAAAATAACACCACGTAAATATTTGGATAAGTACGTATTTAGTGACTTGCATGAAGTATTTTTCTGTGATTTCCCGCATGTACTGCATTAGTGGATATTAAGGTTGAAAGACAACCACCCTACAAATTGGATCAGACAACTATAGTGGAATCCCGTGGAGATCGCATAGTTAAAACAAGTAGACAACAAATTCACACACACAATGGATTTCTGGCTAGACAGTATTGTTGCAGAATTTATCACAGAATTTGCAGTAGATACCGTGAAGTCTTACAGCGCAACAGAGCAAGAGTTCCTGAAGGGACCTAGAGGTAGGTATATCAGATCACTGTATACTTCCATCAAGATTTTACTATATAACATAGGTGTAATGACAATGGCATTAGACAACTAAACTTCCCTGGGTGCATGGGGGAAGGGGAGAAGCATTGACTAGAGCTGGAAGGATGGAGGGAGAAATGGAGAAGGGAAAGAAGGAGGCCATGGACCCGATCATGATGGAGGAAGATCATATCAAGAAGATAATGGAAACAACTGGAAAGACGTGCAGTGGATCACCCTACCAATATAAGATGAACAATAAAAAGAGAGCCATAGCTGAGAGAGAGGGCTTGTAAAGTGATGAAGAAGATGTAGAGGATCTCCGTGCTGTGGAGGAGTTTGAGGAAATCCTGTGCACAACATATGAAAGGAAGATATGCGGTCCAAGGGCATGAACTAAAGGCATAACTCCCATCGATGTCAGTTTCAGTGTGGAACCCATAAACCCATGTGCGACTAATAGACCAATAAGAACACCACCATTTAGACAACCAAATTTCAGGGGAAGGAAGACAGTAAGAAGTACATCTAGTCAAGGAGAAACAACTGGAGGATCCAGTTCAGGAAGTATTAGTCAAGTATCTACACCGTGCAGAGGTAGTAGCTCATCATTTAGGATGGCAGGACATGATCCCACCATCAGGTTACCAAAGTTCAAGGGAGAGGCATCTGAGGACCCTGAGAAGCACTTTCTCATCTGTGAGAAGATCTAGGAAGCAAAACAAATCACATATGAGGATACCAAACTTGTGCAGCTAGCTATCACGCTAAGAGACCGCGCACTAGATTGTTACATGAACTTGGCTGTAAAAATCCTACCAGGAACAACAAGGATGATTGCAGATATCAAGAAGCTGCTAATAAATGAATTCCAAAAGCCTAGCTCAGAGGATTAGTACATGAATGAGATGATAGAGATCAAACAAAAACTAGGAGAATTTGTGTGAGAGATTGACGAGAGATTCAAACGATTGAAGAGAAATCTGAAGTATGTCATGATAGATATGCAACATAGGCATCTGGTTGTGAATTCATTGCTACCACACTTGAAATTCCCTCTGAGACAACGAAAGTTTCAGACTCAGGCAGAGGCTCTACATGCAGCCCTACAACTGGAAGAGAACCAATATTAGAAGACAGATCCAGCATTAGATGAACTGAAGGAGGATCTGAAGAGTTTAACATTTCAATTGAACAGGGGTAAGGACAAAAAAGAAGATGTTTGGTGTACCACATGTAGGAGAAAAGGACACCACAAGAATGAATGCCCAAATTTCGTGCAGTATATGGTAACACGACTTCCAAACCCTTTGCCATCAAGAGGAATATGGTGTGAGATATATAAGACACATGGGCACGATCCATATCATTTTCCAATGATGCAGAAATACCAGAAAATGCCTAAGAGTTCATACTGAAACTTTTGCAAATCAGTGGGCCATGATGACAAAGATTGCAGGACAATGGAACAACAATATAACACTGTGCAACAATAATATAACATTGCACAACTACAGTACAATACCACACAACCACAATATAATACCATGCATTATAATCAGGTACCTCAGTACAACACACCACGAGGAGATCGAGATGGATACATAGGTGGAGGATGAGGTAGAGGAGGCTTTGGAAGAGGCAGAGGACCGATGGTATGTCATAACTGTCAACAACCAGGACACTGTGCATGAGAATGTCCACTTCCACCTACGACATGTATGTATTGTCGCCCATCAGATCATGACACATAAGACTGTCCGACACTATTGGGGAAGATCTAGGAGAAGAGGAATCAAAACAATCAGAATGTACAATGGATATTTACAGAGGCTAGAAAGGATGGGAGAAATACCAGAACATGACATGACGCAGTAAGACAAGATACAACACAACACCAATGGGTGAAGAAGAATGATGAACCATAGAAGCAGTTTGATGCGTATACCGAAAAGGAGATATTCAAGCAAGACAGACAAGAATTCTTGAAGGAAAATATTTCATTTACATCAACTGCGTAACATACTTAGGACATACCAACGTATGAGATTCCTTCATCACTGGATCACACTAATGAAGCACATCCTCTAGGACAAGTAAGTACTATTAAGGATTTTCTGCAATCCTGTGTTAAACTACTAAATGATCCATCATTTGTTCAAGTATTAAAAAATATGTTAGAAAGATGTAACACAGACGTAGAGGGAAAGCTAGAGAAAAAAATAGTATATCACTTTCATACAAGGAGGAGGACAAGCAAAGAACTAAGACTGAATGCCAACATTGGAGATTTCAACATGGGGGATATTATATTGGACTTAGGCTTTGAAGTAAATGTGTTACCCAAGAAAACATGGAAATGTATGGGGGATCCCACACTAGGCTACTCACCTATCCAGTTGAAACTAGAAAATCAATGCATAGTTCTCCCAATTGGAAGGCTAAAGGGTGTGACAGTAGATCTGGTTGGACTGAGCACTAAAGCCGATTTTGAAGTGATAGAAATAGTGGATGGCACAACACCTTATCCAACATTGCTTGGCTTGGATTGGGAATTTGAAAACCAAGACATAATCAATTTGAAGACATGGAAGATGACATTTGAGTCAGAAGAATACAAATTCGTTGCACCACTAGATCCATCAAAAGGAGAAAGGTTTGTAGAACCCACTTACTTAGACCTAGAGGAAATCAACCAGTTATACAAAACCACCGCGCGTGAAGAATATTACGTGAATCCAACTACAGATGAGGTACTCAGTTGGAGAAGTATCACATCATGTGCTTTAGACTCAGATACATGGTTGGAGAATTGGTAGCAGAGATTAAATGAAGTATCCGCAAGAAGGTGCACAAGAATAGACTGTGCAGTAAGATGGGTGGGTACAAAAATAAGAGAACCTTCCAGTTTCTATGGCATTAATGATTTATAAGAATTCCTAACAAGATACGAAGATGAGGTGTTGGAAAATAAGAGGTTATTATCCCTGGACATAACACTAAAAGAAACACCTGCAAGATGGTGGGGTGCGCACAAAGAACCATTTAAGGACTGGTATCAATGCAAATGACTACTGCGCATTAGATTCGGCGCAGAGAAAAAGAGCATAGTGATGCAGAGATATGATAGACAAGGGTCACCACTAGAACATTTGGAGAAGTGCACTGGACGATGACAACACCAGAATAATGGCCTCATCACTTTATTCATACACTAGAAGGAATTCCAGAAAACTGGTATGTAGACTAGGAATTGCGCAGAAGCACTGCAGAATGGACAACATTCAAAAGAATTTTGTGGTAACTTTATCATTTGAACATGAGAACCGCAACATGGATTTAGTGCTCAAGAAGATAAGAGGGGTAATATTCATCCAGGAACCATAGGTGGAACTCATAACAGAATACCAAAAACAAAATAGAAAAATAGTGAAATAACTACTGTCATGCTATCATGTGCAGGAAGAAGCACCAGATGAACATGACCCACACAATATCCAAATTACAGAAATTGAAGGAGAAAGAGAGGTGGAAGGCCCATCTATGGAATCAGAATTATTTGCTGTGCTAATCAAGGTGAAGAAAGTAAATATTGGGACAAATGATAATCCCAAAATGACCAGTATTGGAGACTATTGGGATGAACAAATAGTAGAAAGAATAACAAAGTTACTGCACGAATACAATGACCTGTTCCCAACAAACTTTACAAAGATAAAAGGCATAGCATGAGCGCTAGGAGAGATGAATATACCTCTCAAAATTGAGGCTAGATCTGCAAGACACATATCGTATAGACTAAATCCAATTTATAAACAGAAGGTCAAAGCAAAAATTGACAGCATGTTAGAAGCTGGTATCATAGAACCGATGGAGGAGTCCAAATGGATAATCCCTATGGTAGTCCATGAAAAGAAACAAGGAGGGATATAGATCTGTATAGATATCAGGAAATTGAATGATGCTTGCCTACATGACCCTTTTCCCACTCCTTTCACAGATGAGGTATTAGAGAATGTGGGAGGCTAGGAAGCATACTCAATCATAGATGGATTCTTAGGTTACCATCAGATCAAGATAGCTCCCGAAGACAGGTACAAGACCACTTTTTCCATAGAATGGGTATCCTACCAATACATAGTCATGCCTTTTGGGCTGAAGAATGCACCGACTATATTCTCAAGGGTAGTCATAGCTTCTTTCAAAGAATTCATCCATGAATTTTTAGAAGTATACCTGGATGATTGGGCAATATACAGTTTGTTGAAGAACCATGTCGAGGTGTTAAGAATAATGTTGGAAAGATGCATACAGTGTTAGATATCATTAAATATCAAGAAGTTCATCTTTGGTACACCTTTCAGAATACTATTGGGACACATAGTGTACAAACAAGGCTTGCTAGTAGATCCTGCCAAGATTGCAATGATTGTTAATTTACCACCACCGAAATCAGTATGCTAGTTGAGAGAAACATTGGGCCACACATGATACTACATGAAATTCTAAAAGGATATGCACAAATCACTGCACCTATGGAGAAACTACTAAAGAAAGATACTAAATTCCAGTGTAATGAGGATTGTTAAGAAGGGTTGGACACCTTGAAAGATAAGATGGTAACAACACCTATTCTGGTATTTCCATATTGGGAAAAGAAATTTCATGTGCATGTAGATGCATCAACCATAGAACTTGGAGATATTCTGGCGCATCTAGGAGTAGGAGAGTTAGACTATCCTATAACATTTGCAAGAAGAAAACTGTCAGAGTCAGAGCAAAAGAAGGCCTAGAAATTGTTCATACCGAGAAGGGGGTGAATCAGTATCAAGTACAATTTTTTTTTTTTTTTCAACTTATACTTCAACCAGATTATATATTCAATTATATTCAATGATCAATGAACAATAGTAGAAGAGTTACACAAATACACCACAATACGCCATGCACAATATATGAGAAATAATCAATAGTTATTGTTCAAGGGAAGTAATGACTTCCAATGGAAGCTACAACTTCCAAATATAAAGGGAGGGATAAACCTCCAAAATAAAGATACAATCCTCCAATATCAAGAGAGGGTTGACCTCTCCATCCTTGTCCCTTCCTTCCACCCAAGAATATATGAGAGATAATAAAACTTTACATTAAATTATCACCATCAACCAACCATCACATAGAACCTGATAATGCTTCCAGAGACTTCTTCAACTTCTGCAATTCTTCACTTCTTGGAATACTCTGATCCTATAGATAATATTACTCAATGTATTATTTGAAACTCCTCCAATTTTCACTCCTTGAATCCTCCTAGAAAAGGAGTTATAGAGAAAATGGTAGACCTTATTCAATTCTGGTTTATTCAGGAGAGCGAACTTGTACAGAATGCCCCACACTCAATATTTAACATCAGATTCTGAAATTTGTACAAAATAAATACCACCTATACTCTTTCTAATGCAATTTGTCTCACTTCATTTCGATTATCTATGAATATGTTATGACTATTTTACCCAGAACACCTGTTTATGACTAGCTTCATGACTAGTCAAAAACCCTATCTTCCACAACGTTTATCTCCAAAATTATAGTGAATAAAGAGATGAAATTTTTACCACAAGTACCTAGATATGTATTATCAATAGCCTATTAATTTCACCATCTGAATCGTTCTATAAATAAAGTTATAGCGAAAATGTTAAGGCGAGCTGTAAATAACATACATTAGAACACATCACCAAAATACTTCATCCTCCCTTGAAATTTGGCCTTCTTTACTTCATATTTCCTTTGAAATTTGACTTATATCTCCTTGTTCATTAAAAACTTGTGTATGTTTAAAATGAATGTATAATGATATGTATTTATACCCTTTATGCCACTTCCTTTTAACAATAGGGCCGACATGTAGTTTCTGCTTCAATTCACAGTCATCTTCAAAAATTAATTTCTTCTCAATCGTGAGGATCCATGTGACGTGCCACATACCACCAGAAGCGGCATGACTTATACTATCCATCCATGGGTGTTGTATCTGCATGTGCAATTTCCTTCATGTCTATCTACTTTGATCAACTGTGGGGTCCAAAATCCAATGACTAGGGTTGACATCAATGACAACAACCAATGTTCCAACAATCTCTCCCTTTGTCATTGATGGAAACACTCATGCTCCTCTTGTCCTCATGCTCCTGGTTTCTCTCCCCTTTTGGCATCAACGAAAAAGGGTGGGGATTCTCCCATTGATTTTAATGGCAAAATGTAACTCTCTTCTTTGGGGCTGCTCCCCCTGAACATATAACACTTAACAACACTTCATTTTTATGGTCTCTTTCTTCCTTGGATATTTTTCATGGATCTAGGATGTATATGTTACTTGGTCTTATTGTTGCAGGTGTGACCAATCTTCTTGAACCTTATTCTTTGATTTTGCATCTTTGTGAGTCAAACGTAAGAGTATATCATTGATCACACATTTTACTAACACTGAGTAGATTATGCTTCAAGTCTTCAACCAATATGACATTCTTTTCTTTTACATTTTTTCTTACAAGCTCTACTACACCTTTTCCAAGTATTTTGGCAGATGATTCATCTCCAAATGCAACATTGCCATCCTTTCTCTTCAAGTTGATGAATTTGTCTTGATCCCCAGTCATGTGTGAAGAACATTCACTGTCTATGTACTGTTCATCTTCTTCTTTACATTCTTCAGCAACCAATGCTATTCGACAATATTCATTGTTTGAAATCTCTTTCCTTCTCCATATTGTGGTTGGCATAGGGACATTTAGCATAGGAGCATCTTCATTCATATATCTGCAATTTCGTGCTTTGTGACCAAGATAATTACATTTGTAGCATACAATATTTTTGTCCATCAATTGGGAAAATGAATTATAACTTCTATTGACAAATCCATGATTGTTTCCATATTTTCTATTTACACCATTCCTTTTTCTTGCATAGTTGTTCCTTTTATTGATTCTGCAATTAATTGCTTTATGTCCATCATTTTTGCAAGTAGAACAACGACCATGAATTTTTTTTTGATACCTGGGAGTAAGTGACTTTCTTTATGATGTAGTCCATCTAGGTTCATGATCTAATCTTTTGTATTTTCCTTCATACTGATCGAAGCTTCTTTGATTCGTGAAGGTAGGAGGTCTTCTTGGATATTCATCTCTTTTGTAATCATTCCTTCTTTCTGGTATCCTGGTCCACTTCTCATCAACTGGCTGTGTAGATCTTTCTTCAACCTTCTTGTTTGTATTTTCATCTTCTTTGTATTAAGTTTCACCCATGCATCCAAGATGTGTTAAGTCTTTTGGCACTTGAGAGTTTCTTAAGCTCTTCCTTAATGAGACAACATCTTGTTCAAGTTTCTCACAATCTTCTTCTTTCTTCATCATTTGGACTTTCCTTACTTCTCCTATTGTTTTTGCTTCTTCGAGTAGAGTTTTCAAGGAAATGGTTTCTTCTCTTAGTTTCTCAAAGTCTTCTAATTGTTTCTTCAAGATTTCAATTGTCTTTTCACAACCACCCAATTCACTTCTTAGTTTTCTATGCGTGTTTTTGAGCTTGTTATTTTCAATCTCAATATGCTTTAATTTTTTAAGATTCTCGTATTCTTGTTGAATCATTTATGATTCATGATTTTCTTCTTCTTCATTGAACTTTTATTCTTCAGTATCATCTCTTTCAATCCGTGGATAAGGGCATTCAAATTCAACATGTCCTACTCCTTCACAATTAAAGCAAAAGAACTCACCTCTATTTGCTTCTTTGAAATCTTAGATGTTGTAATTTGCTTCAACTTCTTCTGCTTCTTCCCTTGCATAAAGGTATTGTAGCTTGTCCCAAATATCTTTTGCTGATGCACATGATCCCACCTTGGATTTCACTGACTCTATTAATCCATCCATAATGGTATCTATTACCAATTTGTTGTTCCTTCTTGCTTCCTTTTGAGCTGCAACCTTTGGTTTCTTCAAAGCCTTGTATCCTGAAGCAACTGAGAACCAAACATCTGCCCCAGGATATTTCAAGTAAGTTTCCATTCTATTAGTCCGGTATTCAAAATTGCTTACATCAAATGGTGGAATCCCATTTGGAGAGGAACCTACAAATTTACAGGACAACTTCCCTAATGCACTTATTTTTAATCCAAGTAGCTGATGAATATTTTGCTGACATCATTGAATAATTGAGTACATGGAATGTGCCACCAGAATTACACACTGTGCAGAAGAAAAATATGGTAGTCAGAGTTTCATACTATCAATTGATTGCAGGACACCTATATAAGATGGGCGCATACAACATTTTGAGAAGATGTGTCCTAGAACATGGCAGGCCTAGGATTTTAACAGAGGTTCATGAGGGAATAAATAGGGGAAATTATGCAGGAAAAGCTATCACATAGAAGGTATTGCGTGCAATACTATGGTGGCCTATCATTCACAAAGATGCAATGGACTATTGCCAGAGATGTGATGTATGTCAGAGGATTAGTAAACCTAATAGATGGGATGAGATGCCCCTAAGACCACAAGTAACCGTGCAAGTATTTGACAAATGGGAAATATAATTTGTGGGACCAATTAATCCACCAATAAAGAGGTCAGGAGCAAGGTATATCATTACTGCGAAAAAGTAATTAACGAGATGGGCAGAAGAAACACCAGTAAAATATTGCAGCGTAGAGACAACAACACACTTCCTGTTTGAGCAAGTGATCACTAGATTTGGATGCCCACGGATTTTGATGAGTGACCAAGGCACTCACTTCATAAATAACACTATCAAGGTTATGACTGAGGAGTTTGAAGTCTATCATCAAAAGAGTACACCATATCACCCTCAAGCAAATGGAACAGTGGATGCCTTTAATAAGATCCTAGAGAATTCTTTGACAAAGATCTGCAATGTCAACATGGATGAATGGGATTTGAAGATACCAACAATATTATGGGAATACATGACTACATGAAAAAGGTTGACAAGACAAACACTGTTCAATTTGGTGTATGGACAAGAAGCAGTGGTGCCATTAGAATTCTTGGTACCTAGCCTGTGCGTAGCAACAATCACCAACATGACAGAACGAGGAACAGTAAAAGAAAGGCTAAGTCAACTGATGGTGATGGAAGAAGATAAGATCCTAGCAGGATTCCACCAAGAAGTACAAAAAACAAGAGATAAATCTTGGCATGAAAAAAATATCAAGAGGAAGAGTTTCAAGGAGTAAGACCTAGTCTTGCTGTACACCAGTAAATTTCTTCAACATCCAGGGAAATTCAGAATACATTGGTTGGGACCATATGAAGTGAATACTATCACAGATGGTGGATCTATACAATTAAACTATTTGGGAGGCACAAAATTGAGAGAAATGATCAATGGGAGTCGACTGAAACTGTATAGGGACAATCGACCTCCTAGTGCTTAGAAATCTACAATGAAATAAGAAGATATGTACATAGTGTATTATAGTATAATTTAAGAGAGATAAAATGAGAAAAACAAATAAAAAGAAGAAAAAGAATAAAATCCATAAAATAAAAACAGAGCAGCGTGCATGGAAGGTTTTGATAGAATAGAATTGCTAGAATAGAACTGTGTGCTGCAAGAAAATCAGGGATGGAAAACACTGTGCGCAAGAGAGAAGTTAAAGGGTAGAAAGGAACAATGTGAAGGAAACACAACAAAAAGTGAAAAAGTGACAACTGTCAGTGCGGTACAACTGTCACTTCCTCGTTTCACTATAAATTCGGAAAAAGGGCGGAAAACAACCCATTGTGTTATTTTCTAAGGAGAAGAACGCAACGCTGAGTGGAAGAGCGATAGAGTGCGAATTTGATCTATCCTCTATCGATTTGGAAGTGTATAGTTCGGATTTACTCACCATGTCACCACCTAGAGTTGGAGCACCGAGAAGAACCAAACAAAACAAATAGAGTAACACTCAGGTGCTACAAACCAGAACAAACGAGATGCCCACAATGGTGGACGTGGATGAAATCCACACACCAAAGTACGAGCATACCACAATGCATGTGGAGGAGGAGCACGAACCCGTAGAGGAGCCCAAGCAGATGGAAGAGGATGCCGAATGGATGGAATTTGACACGTCCAGGGGGAAAGGGCCGCAACAAGAAGAACAAACCATAGGTTCAATGCAACAAGGCCTAGAATCCGAAGAGTAGCAAAGAACATGGACTAGAACCCAAAGAGATACAGGGGAAGGAGGAAAAACTACATGTAGCCATAGAAGACATCAAACAATGAGACTGCCAAAAAAGATCAAGATTTCCGCGGAGATGAAGACTTTACGGGCAAAGGAAAAGGCAGTACAAGCGAAAAAGATGGTGTGACAGGCTCAGTTGGAGCCCTTGCAAGAAAAGGCAGAGCAACTGGTCATCGATATTGATGCAACACAACTGAATGTAGAGAAAAAAGGTGTGGAAGGAGGAGAGATGCTACAAAACCTAGTCACCACACAACTTGTGGAAGATATGGCTGAAAGGAGTAGTCAAGATTAGGCACAGTGCTAGAGAATCAATGAAATGTATGACACGCTGACACAAGCAGTGACAGATGCTAGAGTTAGGAAGTGAATTAGGATGAGTCACGATGTCAGTGTTGGGGGCCTGTTGGGCACAAGCCCATTTTGGAGAAAAGCACGATGTGGGAGAAATACGGCTGGCAGGAAAAGAAACGCGTGGAAAGAAAACACACATCCAGAGGAGGAAAGCATGCGAGGCACACATGCAAGAAGACCTAACCATGCTAGGGTTATGTTTTTGGTAAGAGGATGTAATGGATGGTAAGCCAAAAATATGTATAAATAGGTACCTAGGAGGTCTAGGTCAGGGTTGTTGTTGTTGGTGTTGTTGTTTGAAGACTACTATTGGTTTTGGTTCAAGTTTTTTGGTTGTGGTTTGGAATGTCTATAAAATCCGATCTCATATTGTGAGCTATTGAGCTGAGGAGAGGAAATAAGGTAGATCTTGAGGGTTAGATCACAGGCCGAGGAGCCTGGTGTGATCTAGTCCGCCTCATTATAGATCTTGACCTGTTTGATGGAGAGTTGTAATGCACACGACGCTATAGTTTTGGAAACACCATAGGAAAAGAACATATCAGCCAAATCTTTGTGGACGTAGCCTTGGAGGGGGTGAACCACGATAGATCATGTGTTATGTGATTGGATATTGTTTATTTCCTTTACTGTCAATGATTAGATGTTAGAAAAATGCATGAATGAATTAATTACATCTACTATTTTACACACATGAATAAGAATGMCATAATATTCAATATAAGATGAATGTTAGAGTAAACAAATGAAGATCACAAAATGTAATCCTAGATCCCCACTCATTCCTAGGCTGCAAGCACCTGAGCATTGCATCCATCCATAAGAACTATCACGGGTGAGACTACACAGTACATTTTATGTGTTGTGTTTCCTTCTGGTTTACCAGGAGGGTTGATAGTTTTAGGGAGTTTTGTTGGAAACCATAGTAGACCTGAACCTTGGTCAGCCCAAGAATGGTAGTTATAGGAAATAAACAACCAATATCCACTTTAAATATTTTGTCTTCTTCAACGGCATATCCATTCATTCTATGATTGAAGTGTAGTTTTTTAAAAACACTTTGTAATATCCTCTGTAACCTAATGCTGAATGCAAGAGTCTACATGTTAACAAGGGGATGATAAATTAACAATTACTTCAATTTTTCCATGGTCAACTAGTATACCATTATGATAGACTACATGATAGAGGAGTGCTTAAAGCACATTTTTTTTTTTTAACTTGAGTAAAATTAATGTTTGTCAACATCTTTCAAACATCAATGACAACATGATTATTCAATAGACCACAAATCGCCTCAAGATCTAGGTACACTTCTAGTAATTTATGAATGTAGTCCTTGATCATTGTTATGAAAATCTTGTATACTAAATTGGGCACATTCTTTAAGCCAAGTAAAAATACATTGTAGGCATATGATCCACATTTAGTGGAAAAAGTTGTTTTCTTCTTGATTTCATCAACAATTATGCCTTGATTCCTGAGAATTTGTCAATGAATACATATGCCTCCTTACCTATGACATGGTCGAATACTGACATCAGGAATGGGTTGTGGATGCAAGTTGTATTTAGACCTTGGAAATCCATACACACTTTGATCTCCTCTTGAATCTTAGTTTTGTCCTGGATGACTATGGCACTTATCTAGTAGGAATCTTCCTTGGAAGATCAATCCTACTTCCAACATCTTATCAATATTCTCTTTGATCTTATGCATAAACTGAGGGTCAAGTTATATGGCCTCTTTTTAATTGTTTTGGTGTTCGACTTTAATTCCATTTTCATCTTGCTCAATCCTCCCTTGATTTATTTTATTTCCTTAAAAATTCGAGGGAATAAGTTGATATACTCCCTTAATAGTGCTTTGACTCCGTGCATTATTTGTTTGTCTTAATAACAACTCACTAAATCCATCCTTGATATATTTTCTGAGGGAAGGTTCAAAATTTTCACTTTTAATGATTCTTGGTATATGTTGGAGCCGCCCTTGTTTTTCTAGCCCGTCACAATTTTCATTCTTAATGCTTGAAATCTAAAGATGGTTTTCATTTTTCCCTCTGAGATATCGAGATCTCTGAAACCTTATCACGTGAGCAGTGATGATTATTATACTCTCGAAACGAGTCCTACCTTTCCTAAAAATGTTTCCTCTTTTGTTCTACTTCGGGATCTCGTAGGTCGGATGCTATAAGTCATGTAGTTCACATGTCCCGAGCCACGAAACAACGAGATCATTTTAATTTTTCACTCAAGACAGTAACGAAGGTAAATTTCTCCCTAACCCATGATTAAGCGTCGTCGGGGTTTCGCGCCTCAGCGTTCGCCAAACCAAATTTTTTATTGTCATAGCTCCGATAGCTGAGAACACAAGGTCCTTATTTGAATAACCCATGTCAAGGTTAAAGGCAAAAGCTAACCGTGGTAAAATATTCTCTCGGCATTTCACCACTCGGCGTTATCCTTTTCGAAAGTTACACCGTCTAAACCCCGACTCGCGAAATCACGATGCGGTTATTACGTGATTAATTTATCACTTACTCCAAGATTATCTTCCCTTTTAATTAAGTCATGTTATCGCGATCTCGCGGTTTCGCAGCTCGGCATATAAATCTCCCAGAAACTTATCTTCGAGGCTCCGAGTTGCGATATGACGAATATAATAATTATAAAATTAATCAAGCCCCAAATCACGATTATCTTTTATTAACCAAAATCGATCTTCGTAGTCTCAGATGTTAGAAATTCAAAGTGTTAAAATAAAATCCCCGATATAATGAGTACCGAAATATTGATTAACGTTGGTAAAACCGGATTAATTAAGCTAAATAAATACATCTCCCGCGTTTTGATGTCTGCACGATTTACGAGGTATACTTAGTCTTTCATACGCCACCGACGTTTTAGACCACCAAAATTTATGGCATTAATGAGGAGATAGGGTAAATCGATGAATATAAGATCGGATTTTTTACGACAAAATTTATTTCTAAATATGATTTGACAAACTTGTTCTGAAAGGTACCGAGTTTTAAAATATATATAAGAGCTGTGGTTCATTATAACAAATGCATTTCATATTACGCAGAGCACATTATATCTGAGCAACTGACTTCTGTATGTATACACATTTCTATCGCAGAAGAGATAAAACACAATCTCTAACCATGGCTCCGCGAAAAGAATCAAAGGAAAATGTTGAGGTTTCGGGACAAGGCTTAGAAAATGTCTCTGATACTTTGCCTCGAAGTATAGATTTGGTCCCGAATTGGTCATTTGTTTCGGATGTTCTACAGGCAGAGTTGGTGGACTATTCCGACGACTCCAGCGACAACGAAAAAGATGATATGACCACCAAATACAAAATAGTCATCCAATCTGGAATGCACAGAGTAACAACCAGGCCACAATTGCTTCCATATTATGACATGGTCTGATGGGCATTGGACCATGTGGACATACCGACTAGAACCATCATGAACGAGCAAAAATTCACCATCGGAACTTTCAGGCCAGAACATCTGCAAACCATGTATAAGCTGCCCACGACATCCGACCACACATATGGCGCTGAATTCTTGGAAGAGTTCAAGGAGAAGGAATGCGTACAGTATGATAAAACCATGGCCAGTTTAATAAAGGATTGAGTTTCAAACACCGCGAAGTTCAGAGCTGATACCCATGGCATATATTCAATCACTTCTTTAGAACCGCAGTACAAATATGTAGCCATGATGACATGCAGATTATACGGGAAAGAGGACACCTCACATTTTTTCCTTTCGTGGGTGCCTCTAATGTTTNCGAAGTTCAGAGCTGATACCCATGGCATATATTCAATCACTTCTTTAGAACCGCAGTACAAATATGTAGCCATGATGACATGCAGATTATACGGGAAAGAGGACACCTCACATTTTTTCCTTTCGTGGGTGCCTCTAATGTTTCGGGTCGCCGAAGGCAGTTCCTTTGACTGGGCAAAGATGCTTTCCAATAGCTTGGCCAGTCGAGTCACAGAGTATCGGGCATAGAAAGAGAATGGGAAGACGTCTTCATTCTTCATGTCTGCATACATTATGGACACAATTTTTTCTATGAAACCATTTCCATTAATGAGCTGGAGTTGGACTCCGGCCGAAGATGAACCCATACATGTATATCATGCTAAATTATGGGAAAACAAAGCGGAAAATTTTGTTTATGAAATTTTTAACTGGGTGATGGTGCCCCTGCATGTCGCCATTTTTGGTCACCCGCCACCCCGGATCTCGGACAGCATAGTAACAAATCTGAGCAGCATAGCAGATTGGTATGTAGAAGCATAATTTTCATACCTCAGAGTTTTCGGGGCTTCTATTCCCCCGCATGCGCTACCATTGTTCATTCCCGACAAGATGGCTTGTCGCGAGGTTGCTCGACAAACGGTAATTGGCGGTGTAAGCAAAGAACTTAAAGGGTACTCGAAGAAGGTATGGCCGTCTTTTCCTGTTCATTTGAATTCTTATTCTTTATTAGATTTCGGGCATGCCAAAGCCGAGGCCACAGCCCTGGAAGACCTAAATTTGGTCTCCATCGAATACAAGAAGCACGATCCGCAGAGGGCCGTGAGCAATCATTTGGCCAATTGCGGGCTCAAGAGATTTGAGCATGATAATTTACCCTCGGATGAAATTTTCCAAGGAGCAAGGTCCCATGCTGAGATTATAGCTCGGATACAAACCTTGGCACCCAAGGAAAGAGCCGATGTTATGAAGTTCCAGGAACATCGACGTAGTTGTCTTCCCGCTATGTTGCGAGGTGAGGGTCCGAGTACGTCGGAGGCGAAACAGAAAGATGCCGAAGGCTCTAAAGATGTGACTCCCGATCAAGGAAAACACCAGGACGAGGGGGAGAAAACGAAGAGTTCAGAAGCAGAGATAAAGACTCCGGACTCGCCGAAGAAGCAGAGTCCAGAAGCAGAGATAAAGACTCCAGACCCGCCGAAGAAGTAGAGTCCGGTCGCTACTCCGAGAAAATCAGCGAAGCAGATCGGAGAACCTATCACATCAGTTACCCCCTTGCAGTCGACGCAGGGAAATATCGATGTAGGATGGATAGTCAATGAAGAGTTGAGGCCCATAAGGGTAGAAGAACTCCTTCCGAATGAGTTTTTCTTCGATAAGAAGAGAAAATCAGTAGTAAAAAGGGAATTCTATCAGGAAGGGGATTCAACTGCCAAGAAATATAAAGTTATAACTGATGGAAAGGACAAGAGGAATGAGCAATTTGCCACTGAAATAGCAAGGACACTAGGAGCATATGCCTCGGCAAATCAATTTTCAGTCGGGCTCTTAAAAAACCAACTTAAAAGAAAAAATCGCCTCATTAGGACCCTTGAAGCCAGACTGGCCACAACAACAGAGACTGCTAAAGACCATGCGAGCATAGGAATAGAGCAGGCCAGGTGGACCGATAAAAACAAGACAAAGATGCTCAAAACTAAGCTCGAGCAAGCACAATTGGTGGTCCAGGATGGTCGGATGCAAGAGAGCCAACAAAGAAATTTGATCGAATAGCTACAGGCTAGAGTGGAGATCGCCGAGAATAGAATGATAAACATCGGGATGTTCAAATCCCAGGCGATCGAGATTCGGAGCAGAGTCTTTGCGGCACAACGAAATTTGCTGGCCAAGGTAGAAATGATCTGGGACAACTGTTTGCTAGTCAACCAGGTTTTAGAGAACTTATCCGCCAGAGAAAGGGAAGCCGGAGCAGCTCGAGTCGCCTTCCAAGAGGCTGTGATAGCCACGAACAACAGGGTTTCGGAAAGTACTCCCATGTTCACCATTTCAGAGCAGACCAGAGGGAACATTCTATTAAAGGAATGGGAGCATAACATCGCTGAAGGCAAGCAGCAAGCCAAAAGATAACCAATTCCTTAGAAGAGGCCTTTAGTTCTATAGACGACGATCTGCTAGGCATTGATAGCGGAGGTAATGCCGAGACATTGGTGCAGATGAATGTGGCAAATTTCTTGCTTGATATAAAGGAAAAAGAAGAAAGAGATTCGGCCGATATTTCCCAGATGACTATGGTGGATATAGTCCAAATAGACAAATGCATGATTAGACCCAGCGCGCAATTATGCGCCATCGACATGATAGATGGACAGATGGAAGATAGATTGCAACAGTTAGTCCGAGAATGTTACTTCTTTGAAGCCAGCTGTCAAGTAGAATCGTCGCGGCTAATATCTCAGCTGGTTGAAAGATGTGTCGCCTGTACCGAGCCCGCGCGAGGACAAACATCTGGCACCAAGTGAAGACAGAGAAGAAGAAATGGAGCGATCGCTCTTCTCCCTGTCATAACCAAAATTTTGTGACTATTGAGATTCTCTCTTATTTGTAAAATTGTATAAATATACCACAGAAAGAAATAAACAGGGCTGGACCTTTTTGTGTCGATTGTAACCGAGTTTTTTACATTTGAGAGTTAATACCAAGCAAATCTGAAGATTCTCAATTCCGTCACGACTGTGTTACAAGTTTGTTTTCTTGTATCTCATATTTCGTTTCATTTCATATTCCTAACTGATGTGCTTCGTTATAATTTAGTACGACCACTACTATAGCGAATGAATTTTGGTTTTCTGTAATTGTTTACTGTTTTTCCTCTGTACCAGCTATCAGCGGGTGTAAGACCAGTCTACATTTTCAGAATTCTACACATATTCTCTCCTACATCGGTTATTTCCTTACAGTTTTCCTCTTCTGTTTATATGTGTGATTCTCCCTTGATAGGAGCCTTACACTATAAACAACTAAATGTTTTTCTCCCACCTCATACCTTTTATTAAAATATAACATAGTTACGGGAAAGAGCCTTTGATTTGCATCCCTATTTTATTTCTGAAACCGTAAATTCTCTTTTATACGACCAAATTGAGACAACACTTAATCTCTCCCTGAATTTTTTCTTACTTTTACTGTTCCTCCATGACTGTCCCTGTACCAATACAGCCCAATATCGAACCCGGATTATCAAACCAAACGCACATTGCCTTAAACCTTTTCGACACCATTCTTAAAACAACTACTAACTGAGTCGAACTTGAGCGTTTATGGGCAGCCATTGAGCAAGATATTACTATCTAGGAACAATTGGAAGCTAGACAATGCCAACGTAGAAATCTTCCCTAGTTTCCTTAGCCTAAGGTTGACGTTTCTTTCTTCTCCACCTTTTACCCACTTTCGGATGCCTAGACACTCTACTTCTAAGCCTTAAGTATAGACTCTGGAACAACAGTATATATTTCCTTCTAAAGAACTTGCCATGTTCCTTATGGTTCTTTCCCCTTCCATTTCTTTGAATGTGAGATGACACAACTCATATAGGTCATCTCCCTATTATTGATTTGCCAATTTTATGACAACACTTTAATTTTATAGGTTTTTCTCACTTTGTTTTTTTTGATGGAATATTTATCTTTCAAACACATTTGAGGTGTTTTTTTCCCCTTCTCGTTTTCAAACAATAATGCTTGATACTCCCAAGGTTAGTGGTAAGGTTGGGAGTCATCCTAGTGAATGGTAAATTTTTATAATAGGAGGCATGCACTGTGTCCCAAGTCTTTGTTTATGACTTTGGTTATTCATGTATATACCAAGATTTAGGGATCAACTTGAGAGCATAGAGGGAATTTGGTAGCCAAAATTTTCTTAGGGTGGCCCTCTTACATCCATTTTTGGTATGATTTTGCACATAAATATCAAGGTTGGTCCTCCCTAGGTAAAGATTCGAGATGATATATTCAAATTCCTCATTTTTCTCAGTGTCTCATACTCCAAATTCGAGTAATGACAAGGAATGTTTTGCATGGCAGGTTGGACCTCATCCCAACTCTATAGGGTTTCCCTATGTGTTGATCACCAATTTTTCAGAGTTTCTTTGAGTCCCATGTCGGGTGCTATAACTTGCTTATCAATTTATTGTTTTACCAAATTTAGAAAATCTTCTAAATTGCATGTGCCATCATATATCGACATATCCTTTCCTTTTGTCCCAATATATTTGACATTTTTGATATAGGCGCAATGTTTGGATCACAAATCATGGTTGTGATCTTGCTGGTTTTGTATCATATCTTCTAAATTGATATCAAAAGTATAGAGGTTGTGCCAACTAACAACACAATTTGTTATTTGATTGATTCATTTATAACATCCCCATTTTTAATCCCCAAATTAGCAATGTATATTGTAAATATGATGTATGGCCGCGGGTCAAGCTATGTAATACGTAAACATTGTATATTGAAAATAATAAAATAAATATGTTTTCAGACAATTGGCTTAGGTTGATGGACAGTTGGTCTAGACTATTGGTTGTCATTGATCTCAACCCTTGGAGAATGATATTTCAGATTGATGTCAACCCTTAGTGATTGATGTCAACCCTTGGAGAATTCCGGTAGCGAATTCCTGTAGCACAAAGGCATGGGTAAGGGACTCGAGTCTGTTTGAGGTATGAATGCATGAAGATCATGTAAGAATATTCTAGATGGATAGTATATCTCATGCCATTTCCAGTGATATGTGGAACGTCACACAACTCCTCATGGTTAGAGAGTTATGGCCATATGAAGTTGGAGAAACCTCATGAGCTATCTACAAGCCTCTAGAAGGTCAAAGAAGTCAATTATTCTAGAAGCTCCTAGAAGAAGTGTACTAGTCAAATTGATGGTAAATAGGATTTAATCATGGACATAGTTGTTGCATTAATAAAATAATTAAAAATAAATTAGCTACAACAAGAAGTTGTGAGTTTGGTAATTATGGTAAAGTAGTTGTGATGAGAATATTGAATAGTCAAAGTGGTTGACCAAGAAATAAATTAAATAATAAAATGGTTGCAACAACAAGAAGTTAGTTAAGGGAAAAAAAGTTATGAATTGACTAATTATAGAAAAGTTAGTTGCAACAAGAAGTTGTGAGTAAAAACAAATTATTTAAATAATAATGTATTCAAAGTGGTTGCAAAGAGAAATTATTTAAAAAATAAAGTGGTTTCAAAAGGAAGTGGTGAGTTTACTATTTATGGATAATTCAAAGTGGTTGCAAAATAAATTAATTGAATAATAAATTTAGTTGCAGACAAGAGTGGAGAACTTACTATTTGTGGAAAGTGGTTAAGTTAAGAGGACAAAGTGGTTAAGTGGACAAAAGTTGATACTTCTAGAGGAAACTACTTGGAGAGTATAAATAAGAGAGAAAGGGTCTCCCATTAACACCTATTGAATTTTATTGAATATATATTTTGTGAAAGGTTATTTGGGTAGGTATTATTGATAGAGGAAAAGTGCGGCAGGAAAATTGCGGGAGGAAAAGTGTGGCAGAAAAATCCTGGCAGGAAAAGTGCGGCAGAAAAATCGCGGCAAGAAAAGTGCGAGAGAAAAAGTGCGGCAAAAAAATTGTGGCAAGAAAAGTGCTGAAGAAAAACCGTGACAGAAAAAGTGCGCTAGAAAAATTGCGGCAACAAAAGAGTGGTAGTAGAACGCTACAAGAAGAAAAAGGTATGGTTTTCATATGTGTAGTATTGAATCTATGAATCTGGTTGAGGGTTTGCCTTGTAAATCTGTTGGATGCCCTCTTGGAAGTTTAGGGCTTGTTGTAGAGTTAATCTGAGGCAGATCTACTGAAGTTTAGTGTTGGTTTATGTTTGAGGGATTTTGGTTCAGGTATGTTGTTGAAGGTATTGGTACAGATAAAGACTGTATAACAATGAGGTTGTGTCACATGGTTGATGTGAGTATTTATGGTATTTGATTTATGGAGAGTGTGGTGCATTGCTAGAGGTATCTTGTTGGTTATATTGGTGCATGTTATTGGTATATGGTAGAGGTATATGATTGGGTATATGGATGAGATACATACTTGAAGTACATGGTGATGTTGATACATCTTGTTGAGGCATAGTTTGGTTTGTTGTTGATACATGATTGATACTTTTTGTTGGTTATCTTTGTATAGTGTTGATGTATATGGTTGATGTGCATTGTTGGCAGATGGTTTGAGTGATATTGTTGTGATTTTGGGTATGAGATCTATGTTATCATATTTTATATATTGAGGAGAGTATCGGTACATGTTGTTGGTGTATTTAGTTTTGTTGGTACAAGCAAGGCACAGGTACATGTTGGTTACATGACAATGGCATAGGTTGATTACAGGTCAGTGGCACATAGATGTTGATACATCTTGTTGAGGCATAGTTTGGTTTGTTGTTGATACATGATTGATACTTTTTGTTGGTTATCTTTGTATAGTGTTGATGTACATGGTTGATGTGCATTGTTGGCAGATGGTTTGAGTGATATTGTTGTGATTTTGGGTATGAGATCTATGTTATCATATTTGATATATTGAGGAGAGTATCGGTACATGTTGTTGGTGTATTTAGTTTTGTTGGTACAAGCAAGGAACAGGTACAAGTTGGTTACATGACAATGGCATAGGTTGATTATAGTTCAGTGGCACATATTTCTACATGTTTACAACAATATATCTCACAATGATAGTGTGACAGTGGTTCCATTATTCTACTTATATTTCAGAGCGGTTGGACGGGGTAATGATAGGTGTTTGTAGACACCTTCCGGTTGTATCCGAAGAACATATGGGGTTGTAGCCTCCTTCCGGTTGCAGCCAAAGAATTGGGGAGTTGGAGCGTTGCATGAGAAGCTAGTGGATTTAAGACTCCTTCTAGTTGTAGCTGGAGAATTGGAAATTGGTGATTCCTTGAATGTAATTCTTGACATATAAGAAAAACATTCTGTGGTTTTCTCCCGCATTGGGTTTCCACGTAAATATTGGTGTACTGTGCATTATGTGGATGTGTTTGTTATTTTTTATTATGCACCGATGAATGCTAATGCTTATGATACAGTAATATATTGATAATGAACGCATGAACATGGTTGAATAAGTAAAAGAATATACTTTGTGGTTTAAAGGATTAATAATTGGTATAATTGCTGATTACTGATTCACCCCCCCCCTCTTAGTAATCCAACAAATGTATCACTACCTTCATATTGACATGGACAGAGTCATGGGGATAAGTTTCCACAAGAGAGAGTGGGGGGGTCCAAGGGGAATTATTCATTCCTATTAATCCTAAACCATCTTTCTAAATTATTTTGTATAAACTTCAATTTTTTCTTTTAAGTGTTTTAAATCCCCAATCATTGAATACATGTAAGAGGGTTGGTGGGAAAAGTCACCACACATAGTTATTGAGAGCATTAGGTTGTGTACATTCAACATTAGGAAATGTGAGAGTCATCTTGCATGGGTAAATGAAAATTCGAATGGGAAAATAAAACAATTTTTATAGCTTGGGAAAGGGGGACAAAAAGTTATGAGTGTTGGAGCATGAAGGAAACCATAGTGGGCTTGTAAAACAACTTGTTGGAGCTGTAATTTCATGGAGAGTTAGGTTGTAGGCTTGTGAGTAATATTTTGTTCAATAAATTTGCAAAGTAAGTGAGTTGATGCTATGCTAATTCTTGTTGTAGCTATAAATTCATGGAGTCTCCAAAATAGATATTTCTTGGCCAACCTGTGTTGGAGCCCTGGAGGGAAGTGGGATATCCTGAGGGAATAGGTGGTAGAGAAGTGGATCCCATTCCTTGGGTTGTGTAGATTGAGGGGAAAGCAAATTGGTGGATTGGAATTCCTATAGGTATTATTGTTCTGTGAGGGGACAATAACCAGCTTTAGGAACCACCTTCTTCTTGGTGACTTGCTTTTGAGCACTAGAGAAACAAGTCTATGATTTGGTGGAATATCTGTCCTCTGTAGCTGGTTGCATATTTGCAAAAATAAGTGTTCTTATTCATTCTTTTTATTTTTGTTAAATTCTAAGTTAATTTGCTGTAAATTTTACTCTAAGTTTTGAGTTTTTAGATGTTGCTATGGGTGTATGCTTAATTGGTTGTATCCACGTTTTTAATTTTCCTGTCAGTTGCATATGTTTTTATTATACTTCACACATTTAGTTTAATAAGAATGGTAATTTTTTTGTTGGGTTAGTAGTGGGTGTGCTACAGTCTGCTACAAAAGGGCTGAGTTTCAATTTGTGTGAAGGTTGGGTGCATAAATAAGTTTTTGCTTAGCATAAGAAATTGGGGTCAAGGCCCCAAATTTTGATTTTTGTGTGGGGATTTTTTTGTACAGAGGTCGATTCATGTAGTTAAAAGGGTCTAATTCGGCCTTTTTTTCCCTTTTAAATGATGACATTTAATAATGGTTTGAAGTATCTGGGATTCCATCTAAATCCAAACAGTTATAAGAAGACATATTGGGTTTGGATGCTTTCAAAATTGGAGAAACGACTAAGTGCCAAAAGATAATAAATGTCAACGATGCAGTGTGTATTGCTAAATAAATTTATCGTGTGAGTGATACAATGTGTATCGCGAAAGAAAATTATTTTTGTGTGTGAGTGATACAATGTGTATCGCGAAAGAAAATTATTTTTGTGGGTGAAATGGCAGAGGAAAAGTATTTTCCAGGCATGATAAAAGATACTTTTTGTGGGTGAAATGACGGAGGAAAAACATTTTCTAGGATAATTTTTGTGGGCGAAATGAAAAGTTATTTTTCAGGCACGAGTGTTTACGCTGAAATAAAAATAAGAAATAAAGACTCAGATTTTTTTTGGTAGAATCCATGTATTGGACAAAAGCTAAATTTTTGGGCCAATACGTCGGCCAAAAGATAAAATTTTGGCCCGATATGTCAGCCAAAAGATAAATGTTTTGCTTGATACATTGGCTAAACGATAATTTTTTGGCTTAATACAAAAGATAAATACTTAGAAAAAGTTGAGGAAGGGTTGTCGGGATAGAAGAATTTTTTTTGGTCCAAAACATTAGCCAAAAAGATAAAATTTTGGCCTAAAATGTTGGCCAAAAAGATAAAATTTTGGCTTGAAACGTTGCCCAAAAATAAAATAAAATAAAATGGCAAGATACACCGCCTAGAAAGAAAATAATTCTTGGTGATAAAGAGAATATTCTTGGAAAGAAAGAAAACAATTTGCGGCGATAAAGAGGGGAGTATCGACTAAGAAAAATATTGTTGGAGTGATGTATCCGCTGAGAAAAATATTGTTGGAGCAATGTATTAGTGGAAGCATAAATTATTGGTGTGATAAAAGTAGAGAAGAAAAGAAAGGAGAAGTAGAGAATAAGAGAGAAAGAGAGAAGAAAAGAGGAAGAGAGGAAGAGAGAAGAAATGAAAAAAAAAAAGAGAAGAGAAGAAAGAAGGATGAAAAGAAAGGAGAAAGATGGATAAGGAGAAAAAAAATCTTGGAGCAAAAAACTTGTTTTGGCCATAGAAGGAGCAAAAAACTCAAAATCAGAGGAAATTTAAGGGGTATCTTGATAGTGAGGAGGATTACCAAAGTGCCAGTGAAGGCATCTGGTCAATTTTGCTTAAATTTTCCAGAAATTAAAAAATAATGGTTTTTGAAGAACATATTGGTGCTTAGTGATAGAGACCTAGATTAAGGTGAATTTTTTTACAGAAAGTAGGCATGAAGATATTGAGTTGATATTTTGGCCAAATTCTAAAGGAGTTGGAGTGGAGGTGGCCAAACAGGGAAAAATCCACTATTTTGGGCCACTTTTTGGGGATTTTTGAGATCTTCAGAGGGGGAAAAGGGACCCCAAATCACAAATCCAGAAAAATTAATTTACTTCAAATTTTACCTCCTCATAAATCTAGAAAAATTTTCCTTGGATAAGTTTTCCCAAATCAACTCAATTTGGGAGATAGTGGGTTTTTGTGACAAGGACGATAAGGCGACATAGGTTATTGAGTAGGTTGCCATCATTTTATAAAGATAAAATCCAATTTGATGAGCCTAAGAATTTGGAAGAAGCCATGAAGAAGGGTAAGTATTTGTATGGATAGAACATGGGAAGGCCGATTTTTCAAAAATACTGCGATGATTATAAGAGAGGAAAGATGGACCAAAGAAATAATGGTTTCATGCTTCCCTTGGTCAAAAACATTTCTCAAGCATATCAACAAGGAAAACTAGCACACAATGAATATAAAGTGACAAATTCCTTGGGGAAGAGGCCAAGATAATATCCCATAAATTGTTGTGGATGTAAAGGAGACCACTTGTATAAAGATTTTCCTCACAAGGGAGATATGACGAGGACTATGCATAACATTTGCAAAGATGATACGGTGGAGGGAATGAGTAAGAGAATGCCAAGTATTTATGTAGCCTTGGAAAATATACAAGTAAACTGCCAATCCCACATGATTGAGGTAGAAGGTAAGATTTATAATCAACCCATAGCTATTTTGATTGATTCTGGATCTAGTCATATCTATATAGATCCAAATATATTTGAAATTCTTAAATTAAAGAGATGTAAGCATGGAAAGTCTTGGTTGATTCAACTAGCCACTAGAACCAAGAAGAAAATTAGTGGAATTTTCAAGGATTTACCAGTAGGCATGAGTGGAGTCATCACTAAGGCACATTTGAACATCATACCACTTGGGTAATATGATTTCTTAATTGGAATGGTTTGGTTGGGAAATTCAAGGATGATGCAAGGTATTCCAAGACCTATAGTCCAAAATAATGGGTTTTGAAGAAAAAAATGGTGCTTAGTGATAGGGACCTAGATTAACATGGAATTTTTATAGAAAGTAGGCATGAAGATACCCGGTTGATATTTTGACCAAATTCTAAAGGAGTAGGAGTGGAGGTGCCCAAACATGGAAAAATCCACTATTTTGGGCCAATTTTTGAGGATTTTTGAGATCTTCAGAGGGGGAAAAGGGAACCCAAATAAGAAATCCAGGAAAATTCATTTACTCGACATTTTACCTCATAAATCTAGACAAATTTTCCTTGGATAAGTTTTCCTAGATTGACTCAATTTGGGAGATAGTGGTTTTTTGTAAAAATTCCAATTCTAGAGAAAATGCAAAAGGAACGAAGTTGGAAAATCTAGATTGACACAAAATTTGGATGGAGCATTAGATCCTAAATATGAGAGTTGTTGTGTATTGAAAATTAAGAATACTATCAATGCCCTATATACAAGTTTTCTTGGTTCTTGCCATATTTTCTTCTACATGTGGCATACATTGGCCTTTGAGATATATTGTGTTAATGAACAAGGGCACAATTGAGTAGAAATGGTAGATTCAGAAAGCCATAGTTTGAGATGAGAAATTAGAATGAGAAATAAGTACAATCATTAGAAAGATAATTCAAAAGAGAATATATTTGAAATCTTATAATTTTGATTAGTGTATTAATGTTCTTATAAAAAGTGAGGCAAAGAAGGACCTATAGCTTAATTGATGACAAATTTTCAATATGCATAACTCTAAAAAGTAATTGTTGCATGCACATTTTTGCATAATCAGAGATACAAGTAAAACATATTTGGTTCCTATATGAGGACTATAAATATGGATGACGCCTAGCGATATTACAACTTCGAATATGAGATGTGAGGTTTACATATCAGCTAATGCAAGTCATGCAAAAACATCCAGATCTCATGATATGAAGGATGATCACAAGGGATCTAGGCACTCAAGGAGTGATAGTAGTGATCATCATTCACCGGGACACTTAACTATAAGAGCATGTGCACATTAAAAATCTGAGAGAATCCTAAGTGTGTCCCCTGTGATACATCAGAGGAGGATGCCCGAGTCATATATTTTGCAAGGAGATCTTAGGAAGCTCAAGCCACCACCATTTAATGGTGAGCATAGGAAGGATGAATATGTTGAATCTTGGTTGTTGAGCATGGGAAAATATTTCCAGTTGCATAATTATTCATCAAACCTAGAAGCAATGATTTCCATATATCATCTTTAAGGGAAAGATTCCATGTGGTGGGACCAATTGAAGAAGGTTAAGCATATTGATGATAAGAGAACTTCCTAGAAGCAGTTTGATAATTATTTCTAGTAGCATTACTTGTCAAAGTATTACTATGACAAGAATATGTGATAATTCTTTGAGCTCTAGCTAGGAAACATGACTATGGAGGAGTACGAGAGGAAGTTCCTGGAGATTTTGAGGTACGTGGACTTCATCAAGGATGAGCAGGTGAAAATGTAGAGATTATTGAGTGGGTTTCCATCATTTTACAAAGATAAAATCTAATTTGATGATCCTAATACTTTAGAAGAAGCCATGAGGAAGGATAAGTATTTGTATAAGCAGAACTAGGGAAGGCTAGTTTTCCAAAAATCCTGCTATGAAAAGAAAAGAGGAAAGATGGATCAAAGAAATAAGAGATTCAATCCACCCTTCATTGAAAACATCTCTCAAGCATATCAACAAAGAAAAATATCACAAGGTGAACATAAAGTGATAGATTCCTTGGGGAAGAGGCCAAGATGGCATCCCATAAAGTGTTGTGGATGTAAAGGAGACCACTTGTATAAATATTGTTCTCACAAGAGAGATAGGATGAGGACCGTGCATAAAATATAGGAAGATGATATGGTGGAGGACATGGGTAGGAACATGCCAAGTATTTATGCAACCTTGGACAATAGACATGATTGAGGTAGAAGGTAATATTGATAATCAACCCATAACTATTTTGATTGATTCTGGAGCTAGTCATAGCTATATATATATATATATTTAAAAAATTTAAATTGAAGATATGTAAGAAAGAAAATTCTTGGTTGATTAAGTTAGCCACTAAAACTAAGAGGAAAATTACTGTACTTGTCAAGGATTACCCAATAGTCATGAATGGAATCAACACTAAGAAAAATTTGAACTACATACCACTTGGGTCATATGATTGCTTAATTGGTGTGGATTGGTTGGGAAATTCAAGGAAAGTGCAAGGTATTCCAAGACCTATGTTTGTCAGAGATATTTCAACATTTCAGCTGAAAATAAGTTTTAGGAAAGGGTTCCCTATATACGTATGCCATATGGAAGAGCCAACAAAGGATAAGGAACCAAATTTTGAGTATTATCTAGTATTGATGGAATATGAAGATGTGTTTAGGGAATTGCTAGGATTACCACCAAAGAGAGACATTGACTTCTTTATTGACTTAATTCCTAGAGCCCCCCCAATGTCCAAAAATCCCTAAGGAATGAGCACAATGAAGCTGAAGTATTTATAGATGGATCTAGAAGAATTTTTGAAGAAGGGGTACATATTCCCGAGTGTCTCATCTTGGGGTTCCCTAGTGATATTTGTGAATAAAAATGATGGAAATTTGAGGCTGTGTATTGACTTTGGATAGATAAATGATGTTACGGAGAACAACAAGTACCCTCTATCGTGGATCAATGATATTTTTGATCAACTGAAAGGAGAAAGGATACTTTCTAAGATTGAATCGATGTCAGGTTACCATAAGGTGAGAATCGTAGAAGAGGATACCAACAAGACAACTTTCTGGTCAAGGTATTGCCATTATGATTTTGTGGTGGTGCCTTTTGGACCAATAAATGCACCAACTAATTTTGTGTCTAATGAATGGAGTGTTTAGATATTACCTAGACAAATTCATAATTGTCTTCTTGGATGATAATCTAATCCAAGATAGAGGAGGAGCATGAGAAACATCCGACGATGGTGCCATAGGTGTTGACAGAGCACCGATTGTATGCCAATATGAGAAAGTGTAGTTTCTACCAAAGACAAATCCATTATTTGGGCCACATTGCCTCAAAGGAGGGAATACATGTGGACCCTAAGAAGATTGAGGAAATCAAAGGGTGGCCTGAACCAAAGAGTGTTTCAGAAGTGATCTCCTTTATGGGATTATTTGGATACTATAGGAGATTTATTGAAGGTTTCTCCAAGGTTTCACATTCAATCACTTTACTTCAAAAGAAGGGAACAAAGTTTGAATGGACTTCCAAGTGTGAGGAGAGTTTCCAACACTTGAAGGAGTTATTAACTAGTGCACCTATTTAAATGTTGCAGATCCAGATGATGATTTTTTTTGTGCACAGATTCATGCAAGGAAATGATTGGTGGAGTCCTTACAAAAAATGGGCATGCCATATTTTATAAGTCAAGGAAGATTAAAGAGCATGAAATAAATTATTCTACCCATGACTTAGTATTGGTAGCCATAGTTCATGTCTTAAATATGTGGAGGCATTATCTCATGGTAAGAAAATTTGAGCTAAGGAACTACCATAGTGTTTTGAAATACTTGTTTGAGTAGCCAACACTAAATGCCAGAAAAACTAGTTGGCTGGAATTTCTCAGTTAATATGACTTCGATATCAAGCACATCAAGGGAAAATCGAATAAAGTGGTTGATGCACTCAACATGAGGGTTCATGAAATGAATGCTACAACCATTAACATGTATTGTTTATATTTAAAATGTTGAATTTTGGAATTTGTTGCATCAACTCAACATTATTCACAAGTTACAAAAGACTTACATTAGGGAAACATACCAATGAAGTTTAAAGACTACAAGATGGAAGATGATGGAACCCTTTTATTCATGGACAAATTTTGTGTTCCTAACTCTCAGTAGTTGAGAAATTTAGTTCTAAGGGAGATGCACAATGTGCCATGTGATGGAAATCCAGGGTACCAGAGGATAATTGCAATTGTAAGAGGCCAATATTTCTGGCCTAAAATGAAGAAATATGTGGCTAATTACATAGAAAAGTACATGGAATGTCAGAAGGTGAAGATCGAACACATACATCCAACATGATTTTTACAATAATCACCCATTCTTGAATGGAAATGGGAGGTAGCTATGACAAATTTTATCACTAAGCTTCCAAGAACAACAAGGTAGCATGATTCCATCATGGTAGTGGTGGACAAGCTCACAAGGAAGCTAACATTGAAGAGATTTATATGAAGGGAATTTCTAGGATATATGGTGTGCCTAAGGAAATAGTGTCACATAGAGATCCCAAGTTCACTTCCAATTTTTGGAAAGGGTTGTTTAAGGGATTTGAGACTAATTTGAATTTAAGTACAACATATCACTCAGATTCAGATGGGAAGACGAAGAGGATTAAATAAATAATTGAAGATATGCTGATAATGTATGTAATGGACAAGCCTTCTAGGTGGGAGGACTACCTTCATCTAGTTGAATTTTCTTATAATAATGGGTATCATGTATGGTTTAAGATGATCCTGTTTGAAGCCTTATATGGTAGGAAATGCAACACACTAGTGAGTTGGGATAACCTAGTATACAAAGCCATTATTGGGATATAATTGCTAAGGGAAATGGAAGATTAGATGGTAAGGATCAGGCATAATTTAAAGGTTTCAAATGATAGGGAAAATAGTTATGTAGACAAAGGAAGAAAACACATGGAATTCAAAGTGGGTGAGCATGTGTTTTTAAAAGTAAAAGCTAAAAGGAGCTTGCTAAGATTTAGAAATTTACCAAAATTGGTAGTGAGATACTGTGGGCCGTTTAAAGTTCTAGAGAGGATAGGTCCAGTTGCATACATTTCCTACATCCAATAGAATTCATAATGTGTTTCATGTTTCTTTATTGAAGAAATATGTTCTTGATCCTGACCACATGATTGATTGGACCATGATCCTGGTGGAGCATGAAGGGGACTTTCGGGTGGAGCTAGTGTGCATCCTAGAACAAAAAGTAAAAGTACTTAGTAACAAATCCATTGGCCTGGTAAAGGCCCAATGGACTTGCTATGATTTTGAATATGCCATGTGGGAGCACAAGGAGACCATGCGAGAGGCGTACCCACAAATTTTTGTAAATTTTGAAGAAAAATGAATGTACATTTTTATATAAGTGTACAAACACTCCATTTTTGGAAGCTAGAGTTCATAGAAGAAAAACTATGAGAATTCTTTTTTGAATTGTAATGGATCCTCGTAAGGGAAGTGGGACAACCTGAGGGATTGTGGTGTAGAGAAGGGGGTACACTTCCTTGGGTTGTATAGGTTAAGGGGAATAATAGATTGTTGGTTAAAACTGTTGTGTGAGTTTTTAAATTGCAAAAGTATCAAGTACCATGTAAAATTTTGTACATGTATACTAATATGGTGATGTGGATTGAGGACAATGAAAATTGTAGGGGGATGGGAATGCAAAATCCATGTTTTTAATACCCAAATTAGTGATGTATATTGTAAATATTATGTATGGCTACATGCCAAGCGATGTAATATGTAAACATTGTATATCAAAAATAATAAAATAAAAATGTATCACCAATTGTATATGGAGACAAATAGAGTCACGGGGGATAAGTTTCCACAAGAGAAGCAGGGGTCCAAGGGGAATTATTAATGAATATTAATCACAAACCACCTTTATAAATTATTTTGTATGAACCTTCTATTTTATCTTTTGAGTGTGTCAAAGGCCCAATCACTGAGTACATGTAAGAGGGTTGGTGGGAAAAATTACCTCACACAGTTATTGAGAGAATAAAGATGAGTACAATCAACATTGGAAAATGTGAGAGTCAACTTGCATCGATAAAAGGAAATTTGAATGGGGAAAGAAGATAGTTTTTATAGCTTGGGAAAGGGAGAGAAAGAGAGTTCCGAGTGCTAGATATTGAAGGCAACCATAATGGGCTTGAAAGAAATCTTGTTGGATCTGCAATTTCATGGAGAGTTAGGTTGTAGGATTATGAGTAAGATTCTATGCAAGAAAATTTCAAATTGAGGAAGTGAGTTGTAACTATGAGAATTATTGTTGCAACTGTAAATTCCCAGAGTCCCCAACATAGAGATTTCATAGCCAACTTGAGCTGGAGTTCTAGAGGGAAGTGGGATAGCTCAAGGGATTGTGTGGCAGAGAAGGGGATCCCATTCCTTGGTTTGTGTAGGTTGAGGGGAAAGATATATGGTGGATTGGAATGGTTGTAGTAATTAGTTTTGTGTGAGGGAACTATATACAACCTTAGGAACCACCTTCTTTTTTTGGATTCATATCCCCAACTTATGAGTGACTTGCTACTAAGAAATGGAGAAACAAGTCTATGGTTGGGTTGAACATCTGTCCTCTGCAGCTTGTTGCATATTTTCAAAGATAAGTGTTCTTAATAAATATGTTTATTTCTATTAAATACTAAGTTAATTTTCTGTGCATTTTACTTTGAGTTTTGAGTATTCAGATGCTACTATGTGTGTATTCTTAATTGGTTGTATCCACGTTTTTAATTTTCTTATTAGTTTCATACATTTTTATCATGCTACACACATTTAGTTTAATGGGAATGAGGAATTTTTTGTTGGGTTATTAGTGGCTGTGCTACATCATTTATGCATTTATAATATAGATGTGACCCGACATGTTTTCATCCATTGCATCCTCTATAGGTTTAATGTATTGAGGTCCTTGAGATGCATCGATAAGATACATTTTTTGCATCTGTTTGGTTTTGAATGACATCTTTCCTCATTTAAAATTGATTTTAGTATTGTTGTTGTATTCCTAGTCAATCCCCAACAATGTAGGGTAAGGGTATTTCTCATTGAAGATTTCAATTATTTCGAAATTAGCCACTGTCTTGACCCATGCGAGGTTGACCTCAACATTCTCCACCCTACCAGTGGGGTACTAGATTCTATGTTGATTAGAAAGAAAAAAATAAATAGGGAGAAGACTAAATTGATGCTTCCCATTATTTCCCATGATTTATCAGGTAGGATGTTCATGTCAGATCCTAAATCCAACATAACATATCCGACTTTGTAGCTTGTGATATCAAGTTTAAGTCTTAATTCTCTACTAGTGCTTTTTATTTTATTTTATCCCACTCCCTCAAACAATGGTTTGATAATGTTTCACAACTTCTATGATAGGTGCTTGTTGTCTAGGATCTTGATGAAAGTTATAAAGAAGTTGATTGATTGATTCAACCCTTCCCATCAAAAGTGGGTTCTATTATGAAACCTTCATTATTAGAATTGGGATTGGTACACGATATCCAAGTAGACACACTATTTCCTTCTTTTGTAGTTGTTGTTTCTTCTTACATAATGTATAGTGCCTCTTGATAACTTTGTTTTTGTTGATTTGTGTCAAAGTTTGGTGTAGGTGTGCAACTCTACAAATATGGAATGGCAAGTCAAAACCTTGGTAGTCACTCATGTGAGATCTTCCCTTGTCATCACACTCAATTTTGAGAGTCTAATGACTTCAAAATTTCTTCATTTCAAGCTAACTAGGGTAGCGTTCCTTTTTTTGTTTCTACCCTCCCAGTTTCCCAATACATTGTGGCCATCTTCCATGGCACGACCAATGGATTTGTAGTGTCAACACCTTATGCTTCTTGGGGGTGGAAAATTTCTTGAGATACACCCTATGTCATCATAATGATAGCATCATACTGGTCCCATTTGGCCTCCAACTTGACCACCTCTATGTTTATTGGTTTTGAGAGACCTAGGGTAGCATTCCTTTGTTTGTAGGCTAGGCTCCCATTTTTCTAATAGACCAGGGCCATATTTCATGACACTTCCATTGGCTCTGTAGTGTCAACACATTTTGTTTCTTAGGAGTGTACAATTTATGGAGATATGTCTTGTCTCATCATAGTGATGACATCATATTGGTCCCATTTAACCTCCACCTTGATCTCCTAGGAGGCATCCTTATCCACGGCCACCATGAGAATTGTTGTTATCCTTTTCCTTGACTTTGAATGAGGTTTCTTCAAACCTTTTATCCATCAATTGCAATGCCATGCAATTTTTATCATTTCAAGTATTCAATTAGTAGAAATCATAGATAGTTATCGATGTTGATGGATATCTTTGTACTATAGGGATCTTTGTGGGAGATGACCATATGTATCATAGATTTTACAATAATCTATTATAGGTCTCCTTGAAAATGGCCTGGATAGGGTTAGGCACAACCCCCCTTAGTGCATGACAATGATTTGTTAAGTCACATTCTATCTTACATAATGTGCACCATAATTTTTCATGCCTAGCCTTGGCTTTGGCGAGTTATTTTCTCTATTTTGTCAAAGAAAATCATTGGTTCTAGGATTGAGCTATATTTGTGGTTGTTCCATAAGTGGGAAAAAATGTTGTATGAATGTGATAGGTCCTTGCATATCTATACATTGATTCAATTCTCATGGCCTACTTTATATCTTACCTTTGTGAATCCCACCTTCATTGCACAAGAGGAATTCAATTCAAGGGAAATAGTACCCCAATAAACCATTTCTTATGCTATGTGTCATGTATTTGATATGTTTTTTTGATCATTAGGTAATGGAACCTCTGCTCATACTCCCAAGTTTTGTCTCCATGATTTGTGTGATATATTTTATCTTGGTGCAACTTTGCTACCCCATCTTTAGTTTTTGAAATTATATAAAGAATGCTTGCCCAACATTTTGGCTATGCCTTGAGGGTTTCTTTTATTTTACTTCTTAAACCATTGTAATGCATGAATCCTCAATGTTGTATGGAACTTGATAAACTTAGTATCGATATTTATAATACCTTTATCAGTCCCGATAGATTTTCTCAAGAACAAATGTTGCTTGGCCCTTCCTTGAAAACATAGGTAGGTTTAATGTGCCTATGAATGTTTCTTAGGATAATCTCACTCAAACTACAATCCACCATAAAATTCAAAAACCACCCAAAGGAGAAGTATTTTGTGCCTTGGTTTTCCTAGTAGGGGTCTGAGTTGTACTTTAAACTAATCCTTGAGAATGAACACCACTTTGATGAAAATTAGTTTAGATGATGGATTTATCTTAACTCCCAAAGTATTTCCCTTTGGGGCTTCTCAATGTTTAGAAGAAGAGCACTGGGAATTACCCCCATGAGCTCCACTACAAGGGGTTTTTCATAAAAAGAAGGAAAAAGAGACTTGGGTTGTATCAAAAAATATTTATCATTATATCTTTGAAGTAACTTTTCCTTAGAAATAACAACTCTTTTCAGTACCTTGCGCAAATTTTGGGGCATAAATATATATGTTTTCTTCTTAATACGGGGGATTGAACAATAAAGGAACTTGTTTACCTTTAAATTTTTCATGTTCAAGTGCTTAGCATACCTATGCAATTCCATGAATCATGTCCCATACTCCAACACTGTCTTAGATCCTTGTTTAAGATCATGTAACTCATTCAACTTCCATTCCAAGTACTCATAAAAAAGGTACTTCTTGTGGAATTTCTCATCAAATTGTTCCCAAGTCATAGAAAAGGTTGAATACCCCAATTGTGAATTTGAAGTTCTCCACCATAGTAAAGAAATTTCTTTTAATTGAAAAATGGTAAACCCGACCTTCTAATTACTAGAGTAATCTTGAAAAGTTAAATCATAAGTCCATATTTTCCAACCATGCTTTTTCCACCTCTCCTTTCATTTTCGCCTTGGGTATCAGTAACCTAACCTTTTCCAACTATCTATGCAAATCATCCTTAGGTATATCATTATGCCTCTCCCTTGGGTAGATGTGATAGGCACAAAGGGATTAGTTCTATGTCTATTAAGCAATGATTTAGTCACCCTTTTAAATGAAAACATAATATCCCTTACTTCTTTGATAGATATACGATTTAATTCACCACCTCAAGGAGGAGGTGGAGTAGGCTCCTTCTTTCTCCTAGGCCTTAACTTGGTATATTTGAAACCAAACACCATTACATTGGCGTCTTATTTTTCCACAACACAAACATTTTCCACCAACTAATTCTATAAGCAAGAGTGCATGCCCAAGTCTCTAGTATCAAAACATTCTCTAATACCACATGTAGTTCTCTAGAACTACCACTAAACCCAATAGAAACATATAATTTTCACAAAGAAAAGGGCTATAAATTGAAAAAAAACCCAAGAACCAATTTTGATAATAATCCATTGATAAATCCTAATTGCATTCCACATACAATTAACTTTCTTAAAACATTGCATCAAAAGAAACACTGAAACATTTTGTCAAATATTCACAAGTCCTTATGAGATGTACTCATGCATCATTAGCATTTTTATTTATACCCTTCTAAGTCATAGTGTTGTTATGCACTATAATTTTTTACTTAACAATTGACCACAAGTGCATTATCAAGTAATTACAAACTGATTAAAAAGAAAACATTGAAAACATCTCTTCTATTGACTACTTATCATGCACACCTACATAAGCATAAGGATACTCATCCTTTGAGTTAATGCTAGCAAACATATTTTTATCTATAACTTGATTCATGCATTTATACAAACACTTGGAATGCAAAGTGAGTACAAAACTCTTTGGATAAGAGCATAGCCCAAAACTTTGCAATCAACCACTTACAACACCTATTTGGTTAAGGCATATTATAGGAGAATCATAGGAATAATTCACATCCAATATTTAAGCAAGAATGAACTCAAATATTTTACCATGAAGGAAAATTTTAAAAATTGATAGGTAAATGTTTATTACATATGTTCTAAATCCTCCGAATGAACATACCGAACAACTCCATCTAATTTAGAACATCCTTTCCTAGCTTAAACCCAAAAGTGTCACCTACAAGACATGCACATGCTCTACACATTTGTTTGTCATGTGCATTACACAATGGTTCATTACTACAGAGCACATGCACACCTTAACTTTAGGATTTTAATAATTGAAACTAAAAATAAAACTATCAAATTATATTAATATCATCCCAGACATATTCTACGATCAACTAGTAACTTAATTAATGGCTTTCCTAGAAAATTCCCCCCCAAAAAAGAAATTCATAGCTGAAATAAAGGAAACTTGAAAAATATCTAAAAAATTATGGTAATCAAAACATATAAACAAATCATATGGCATTACAAGCATGGGTTGAGCAAGGTCACCTTACCTACTAGAAAGTGACTGGAAATTATCAACACTACATACCCGAATTTATAAATTCAATTCCATAGTTAGTTACAAGGCTACAACAAATCAACCATAAAATCTTCTTGAATATTCAAATAAAATATTTCATTGAATATAATGGAGATGAAAATGAAATATGAGATGTTAGAAACCACTTCTACCATAAACTATTATTAGACTTAGAAGCCCCCCCCTTTTTTTTTTTTCTTGGGATACTTTTGAGCATTGATACTACACTCCCTTCATTTAAGCTGTTTAACTTGCACACAAATTTCCCTCAAGCTCAAGAGGACATTAAAAAATTATTTATAGACACATATTAGCTACCAAACTTGTTAACTAAAAACACCATATGATAGTCTTAAAACATTCATCTTATCAATGTAAAACTAGATTATAAGATTCCCCATTCTTAGCCAAACAACTTAACTATGGAATCCAAAAAAAATATCAACTACAAGAATTGAAATAACCAATTTACAAAATTATATCTATACAAATGATTTAAATCTAACAATTACAAAAGTATTCTAGCCACCATCTCCTTGATTTTTTCATCTTAATAAGTGCCAACCAGTTTCCACCGAACCATACTCGAGGAAAAAATATTCTCTTGAGAACCCAAAATTATGTGGACTCACAATCATGATCTTCACTGTTTTTTATAGTATAATATATTCGAAAATGGTCAGTTTTCCACTAGTTGAACTTGTCAAGCAAGCAATAACACCTTTGACAAGTGGTTTTGTATCATAAGAACTCAACTACCTTCTAGATTTTATACATCTAATGAGAAGATTATTTATTGATCTAGGTGGATATCGGTGGCCACCCACCTTCTCCAACTGGACCAAAACATGTTTCTGGCAATTTTGGTAATGTACTATTTTTAGCAGTTTTTAACTTCTGGGGCCATTTTGAGGCCCTAAATGATGTTTTTTGAGAAAATGGGGAGCAACAAGGATAGTAGATTGATGTTTCTCAACCAAAATTTTTATTCCTCGGATAGATCTTTCCAATGAGCTATCATACGCCTAAAACAAAGATCGTATGCAAAAGTTACGACCCCAGGAAGTTGATGCACCAACTTACCCAAATGGGGCCCACATGACTTTTGACGCTTCATCTCCCAGGGTTAGGTTTTTGGATGTCTAGGGTTTTTGGCATTCCTTCTTATTGTAAAAAAAGGCCTTTAGAGCCTCATTGTAATCATCTTCTCACGGATGCGAGTAGCCGTCACATCTCTTCTCAGAGATAAGCTGCCACCATTCTAGTGAGTCTTTCACTCTGTATTTACAGTCTCTGTACATTTATTTCAATAATAGAAATCATGTATTACTGTATATCTGTGACTCTTGTTATTTACGCTATATCTCT
>SNQJ01S0000009.1:128704-172241 GCA_010110895.2 Picea sitchensis | reverse complement strand
CTCTCTCTCTCTCTCTCTCTCTCTCACACACACACACACACACACACACACACACACACACACACACACACACACACACAATTTGTAAATAAGAGTCATCCATGTCCAAGTCACGTACACACCACTAATCAAAACAAATTAGAATATCCGTCCTGATTAGATACAAGACTAAGCTACACAATGTGGAGCATTACACACACACACACATACACACACTTTCAATTTGTGTTTTGGAGGACATAATCCCATTTTTTTGTGCGTGATGTATAACATAACGTATCAACCCACATGAGATTTACCCATTTCCATTTCTCTGTGTGCAAGAAGGTTTCAGATAAGCGAAAAATAACTATGCCCATGGATCCTTATGTAATTATTTAAGTCCTAGACCTCCATTCTCTCCTTCATCCAAAAGTTCTATTTGGTTTCCAAAGATGCCATGGTTGTAGGTAATCAAGAAGAATGGTTTATCCTTTGAACCACTTTGTCCATGACTATCTCATTGTCCATTTCATAAAAAATGACATAACATAGGCCGAATTGAGGGAAGAGACAAGGGAAGGGAAACATATATGGCGATTAATCATCAATAGTGAAAGTTACATTCATATCTGTTTCAACCCGTCTATTAAATTGCTACCTCCCAAATATGGGCATATAAAATGAGAATAATGTTTTTAAAGAGAGGTGGGTTTGATAATTGAAGCATTATCCAACAATTATTTTATTATGTTTGGAATTGAATGGCACCTTGCTCTATACCCTATGTAGAAATTAATTATTTTTCCATGTGGAAATAAGTTTGTATCCCTCGATATAGATAAAAACCAAGCACATGACCTTGGTAGAGCTCAAGGCTCAAGCCTAATTAGGGATCTTCATTCTTGCTTGAGTTGGAGCTAGAGCTAAAGGTAGAGGTAGATCCTGTTAAATAAATCTCATTTTTATTTCTTGTTTTTGATCCATAAATGTATGTTGTTAGGATATGTGTCTCAATGATGGGTTATTTTAACAATGCTCGTGCAATGATATGAAGCTAACGGATTTTGTGTTTCTATAACGACTCAACATTTTTTCCACATAGGAAATGATGTAGAGGCCAGATGAATGCCTATACATGTACAATGATACACCTATGTTGAGTGTATAAATTTCTATGTTCTATAGTTTTATTTCAAATTCAAAACAATCACCTCACAACGAGGTTTCTCATATTTAATCCTTGTGAACTTCATCCTTAGGGATAACCTGAAATATTAATTTACAACAAAATCAATGGAAAATATTTTACTTCACTTCATAAAAACACAATAGGGATCCCAAGAGAAAAGATACCAAACACATGCCAACAAGTTTTATCCCTTAGGGCACACTTTTCCAAGCATATACTAGATTTGAAGTCACTTTATTTACAACAAATTCATAATAGTAAACCTGCTCTCTTATTTTCTAGATATATGTTAAATCACTTAAAAATTATATTGAAGTTTCTTGATATGAAACTACGTTGAATTTTAGAAATGTCTCAACGTTTCGAGTAGACACTCCACACATCATCAGGGGATCCAATTGGATCCCTCGATGATGGGTGGAGTGTCCACTCGAAACATTGTGATCTTTCTAAACTTTAGTGCAATTTCATATAGAAAAAATACAATATAATTATGACTAAGAGTGAAAATATTCATACTCAACAATTTCAACCCTATGTTATGTCAAATTAGCATGAACAACAACTGCTAGAAATTTCTCAATCAAGAAGACAATGCAAGATAAAAATAAAATATGTAATTACTCAAGTTTTGTATGCTAAAAACTTCATATATAAATGATGGAAATGAAGTACATTTACATACCATAGCTTATCGCAATTTGGTACTATCTTAAATATCTCCAAAACCCTAGCTAGGGAAACCATGAAAACCCTAGCCTCCCCCAAAGATCCACAAAAAGAAAGCATCAACACGAGAAAATCCTCCTTAGATTCAACATCAAGATTATAGTACATAATATCTCCACAATAACATTATTGTATTCCTTATGTTTTACTACCCATAGCCATGTTTCATCACATAAGTACATGATAAGACAACTCTAGAACTAGCCTCCAAATCCACATGTCCATCCTAGGGTTTGAATACTCGAACCCCATGTATTCAACTCTTGCATCATCACAAGAACCAAGGTGTCCATGGAACATCAATGATACAATAACCGAGTCTTAATCCAATAAAGGCATCACAATGAGCTCAAGACTCATCAATATCATCTCTCCATGATCTTTCCCTAGTCTTACATCACAAAAAAATAAGTCTACAAAACCATGTAAGGCATTAACTCCACTCTTCTGGTCTTCTACTATGGTGTAAACCCTAGTGATACAACAACAATCATAACAATAATCAACATATTCAATGTCATGTTATTATCTAGGGTTTACATGCATATCACAAACCCTAGCATTACAAGAGAAAACCCTAGAATCACACAAGTACAATCTCTCCATGAATATCTAACATGCCTCTCACCTTGTCTAGATCTTAGGTTTCCTCATGAAACTTAGTGTCTTTATCCCTACAATAATTTTCTTCACTAAGGTTTCCTCATGAATCCTCTAACATATGCAATAAAAGTACACATAAGAGTACAATGATGATAATGAATACACACACTCTCTCCTCTCTTTTTATACATATTAGGTGAGCGAGTCTAACATAAAACAAGGACATAAGTCCATACACGTAACCAATGAGGCAACCCAAAAAGTGAATCACCCTCTAAGCATGATCCTCCTTGTGCTTAATTCCCCTCCTCCAAGATGGCACACTCTCCAACGAGTTGTTATTCCAATTCTCCCTCTTCCATGGAATTGGTGGTATTATATCCAAGAGTTGTCATACAATGTGCTCCTCCTCTAACTATGTGCCACATGTCCTCTCATGTTCCCAATTCTACTTTAATGTGTGCCAATGTGGTCATTAATATCCAATGCTACTCCTTAACATATGTGTCTAGGTCCATCACTAACCTACATGAAGTATGCTCCTCAACCCAAGAATCCTCAAGTCAAGTGTCCAACCTCCAAGGTATATATCACATGGTCCCAATCTCCAAGGGCTCAATGACCTCCTCCAATAGCATTCCTCCTCCTAGGTAGGTACCTAAAATGATCAAGGTACCGACTCTCCCATTATGTGCACCCAATGGGTTTAAATTCAACATGCCGATTAGGGTAACGATTTATTAGGTAATGGTTTCATCTTATCACTCTAACCAAGGTCAAACATCCACCCAAACTGATTCATCCATATGTCAATGAAGCATCACCAAGGGTATATGAGACATAACACTCTCCTAGAAAGGTGAAAACATTTTTGGTACAACCCCAAAAACTAACATTTGGGTTGTGAGTTGGAATGAGGAGGGAAGGGGGAGGGTTTTTTATGGTTCTGAAATAAGGGTAAAGTAATATCCAGTTAGTTTAAGCATCCACTAGTGGGACCCAAACCATCCCATGTTTTCTAGATTGACATTCTTGATGTAGTGGGTGTGTTTGGATTATTGATGGGAAAGGAAAATTAATGTGGTGGGACTATTTTGAAGAAGAAAAAACTTCTCTACAAAATAAATTTTGGAAAACTCAAAGGTTGGATCCTCACTTAGAAGTGGTTGAGACAAAGTGTGGTTTTGATTCAATAATAAGTTGGTTTTGCTTCACATATTTCATACTCAACATTAATTTATACTTGAAAAAAATTCTATAAATCTTTCTTTTAATTGTTGCAACCACATTTTCGTTCCTTTAGTTTTCATTAGAGTAATTATTGAGATTTTATATGTTAACAAGGATAATGACCTCTGACCTAAGAAACTATAAAGGCTTTGACAACTTTATTGGAGATATTACACACCCACATAGTATTTCTTTTCCTATGTTCATTAGTCTATGTTGAGGGTATCCCTTGGTATGAGATATTCTCCCCTAGATAAGAATATTATCCCCTATATGAGGGCACCACATCCTCTTCAATCATTACTTAGTTGTACTTCAATTAGAGTAGTGGAGTCAAGTATCACATGGCAACCTAAATATTATCACCAAGTGTTACATGCTCACCTTGGGATCATCACCATGAGGGTGCACTCACCTTGGAATCATCACTAGGAGGGAGAACTCACATGCATGAGGCTAGGAGAGTGCTACACATGTGCATGTTTATCTTCACTCCACTTGTGTGAGCTAGTTAACTGATGACTGCATGGCCAATTAACTAGGATTATGTGGCATTTCATTCAGGTTTCTGTCAGTGTATGTCCACATCTCTCTAAAAGATAACTATGGTGCATTTGTTTGAGCATGTAGATTATATATATTTTAAATTATTCATGCTTTGAGTGTGGATTATTGTGGAATACAATTCTTTCATTCTTTATCTTCGATTCTTCTCTTCTTCTCTCAACTTTTCAAGTTTTGTGTTCATTGTTGCTAGCTAGATTCTCTATGTAGGTTTCAATAAAATTTCACATGGTATTAGATCCCACAGGTGCTAGGAAGATGGCACACAAGCTATCTATTGCAGGTATATAATATTGAAGTAATCATAAAGGATGGAATTTTTGTCGTCTGCCATTATTACCCCATACAACGACTTTGATTGAAAGCCAAAGATTCTTATTCTTCTAAAAAATAGAGGATTATATTGAATCACTATGGGAATAAAAGTAGAGCCCAATTCCATTGATGAGAAATCTCATTTTCTCAATAGATAGGATATGGCTTTCGGACTTATCTGCTTGTTTATTTCTCCTAAATTACTATTCCATGTTGACTCATTCACAACTCTAGATGAAGTATGGACCAAATTGGAGGTCCTATTCAGGAAAAAGGATGATCATGAAAAATGCATTCTAGAGAATGCCAAGACAAATCCCACAGAAAATCCACTGGAAGAACAAGCTTCTCAACTTCCTCCTAAAGAAGATTTTAGAGATAACACTTCCTGCCATTCAAATTAGATTTCAGATCTTATTTTTGAATCAAATTCAAAAGTACATGAGCATGCATGTGATGATCTAGAACCAAGACCCAAATGGGTACAATCCATCCTACCGATAGCCAATGATATTGCAGGTGACCCTGCCAATCCTAGAAGTATGAGATCCCAATTTGAGGGAGATCCACATGCTCTCACAACCATAAAACCGATAATTCCCATGCATAGCTATATTTTTCTTGCATCCGACCCTCAGTCCCATGCATAGGCTAAAGGGAGTCCTTATTGGGAAGCTACCAAGAATAAGGAATACAATTCCCTCATTGATTTTTTTTCCTCCCAATTGGAGAAAGCAGAAATACATGGACATATAATTGGTGCATTTACTTCATCATATCCATACAAACATCTACATATTCAACAAAAATTATACCAAGAATAAAATGACACATTTGTGAGGTCTCCTGGAATGAAGAAATCATCTGCAAAGAAGCAGTCCTAGTCAACATTGTATTTTGAGGGGGATTTTTGTTCCCATGTGGTTTTCCATGTTTCCTCTTTCTTAGTTGTCCTATGTTTCTTAGATGCATTGTAAAATGGGTACCTAACATGGCTTCTTGTCGGGACCCATTCATTGTGTACTCCTTAGTAGTACTTCAGGGGGGGTATTGGAGATATTACACACCCACCTAATATTTATTTTCCTAAGTTCATTATTCTACGTTGAGGGAATACCTTGGTTTGAGATATTCTCCCCTAGATAAGGGCGCCACATCCTATTTAGTCATTACTTAGTTTTACTTTAGTTAGACTAGTGGATTCAAGTCTCGCATGTAAACCTCAGTATTATCACCAAGTGTTGCATTCTCACCTTGGGATCATCACCAGGAGGGCACACTCACCTTGGGATCATCACTAGGAGGGCACACTTCACATACACGAGGCTAGAATATAAATGATCCGTCAGGATTTTTCGAAATGACTTATGGTTGAGTTTTTAATTGCATGCATTAATTTACCATTGGGAAACTTAACGAAAGAACGAGGAAAATAAAATGAATTATATAGCCATAGACATATATGCAAATCTGAAATGCAATAAAAAGCAGCAAACCATAATACACAGGTTGATAACGGAGTTCGACACAACTTTGCCTACGTCTCCGGGCCTTTTCTCTGTGAGGGAGGCTTCTTTATTTCTGTTAGAAATCTTAATAGTACATATTTACAATGCTGAATGGCTTCCAGACTGATCTGGTCATGTTCGCCCAGATCTCTAGAATCTTGCACAACTTACGGCACCTGAAACGGATGTCCCGAGCTCTCAGAAATCGTCCGACAACATCTCCTCCTCAACAACTTCCCTGCCTCAAACTGACTTAGACCTGGCTTTGCCTCAGCATATCTGCTCTCCAAAACCGTCCAAAAGCTCTCCAAAGTCTTACCAAATGGCCTCAACATGGCCTTGGTTAAATAGTGGGAAAGTTGGTTATCCATCTCCAACTTCCTCCCAAAAATTAGGCTCTAAAAAAGCCCAATAACTCCCAATTACATTAAAAATGGGTTAAATTACATTAATAAATCAAGAAGTGGTTTAAAAAACCCACTTCAAACTATATAATAGTTATTAAAACCATTTTTTAAACCAATTTCGGGCTTAAGCCCCTTTTACCCGGGCGCGCACACTTAAATCAAGGTCACATGATGCAATAGGGCCAAGCGCTAGCCAAAGGCTAAGCGCTGGCCTGCTAACTCCCTTTCACGCGTAGCACTTGGTTCTATGGGCAGTTGCATATAGCCGTGGCTTAACAATATAACCGTACAACCATAATACAACGGTCATATATAATAACACGGGTCAAGGTCATAATCCCGCGCACAAATTATTACAAGGCTTGGGCGTATGGTTTAATAATGTGACCGCGCGTTTTGTTTATGGTTTTAAAACTCCGGCCCATTACCTTCTTATAAAGCATACTCCAGCATAAAATGCAATATATATAGTAGCCATATGTCAGCGAATTGTATTGACGAAATTTTGGGGAATAGTATTCTTCCGTTTATAACCATATACAATTTCAAATTAATTAAAACCATATATTTATTAAACAATGGCCAGCGTGGGTACAATGGTTAGGCGGACTTATTAAAGCTTTGTAATGGAGAGGAGTAGGGGAATTGAACCGTGACCTCCATACAATTTTAATAAACCTAGGCCAACAACGAAATATAAGCGGGTGCCACGTAGCGGCCATTAGTGCGTGGTACCTTTCCATTGCTCCAAATCATGCCACATGTCATCATATAGCTAGCCCATTGACAGCCAATAAGAACTTGCCACATGTGAGGTCACCCACGTCATCAATTTCCAAATCTGCGTCTGATGCGCCCTCGTCCCGGTGTCACGTCACCTTGTCGAGTTAATACGGCTGTGATCGGTATCAAATTTTTACCCTGTTGGCTGAAACTGAGCAGATGAATAAATTCTCCATATATGGACTCCATTTCTGAAAGTAAATATCGCGGAATCGGAAGGCCAGAGACCGGTAACGCAGTAATTGTTGGTTTTACGTCAGTTCAAGCACTTTCATTTTAGGCATTTTCGTACTGTGGAGCCCTCTGGAATCCGATTGAATCCACCTCTAACAATGGATTTTTTCCCAAAGGGTTCTTGATATAAATGACTGGATAGGCCACCTGGCTTGTTCTTTGTCTCTGAAAGATGATTACATCGGGGAAGCAAAACACAATGAAGTTGGGACATCCACTCCTAGAAAAACCAAGTGGATGGTTTCTTTCCTTAATAGTGTTCCTCTTGCTTCACTGGTAATCCTTACTCCTTCGTGGGTACATGCAAAATACTTTTTTCCTTCTTTGGGTGAAGCTCCAGATTAAGCTTCCAACAACTGGCCTTACGATGTCCACTCTTGTTGCAAAGCGTGCAATGAGTTTTTGGCATCCATACGCAGCAACCTCCTTCTTCCGTTTATGGACTTGGGCAACTGCGTTGTGTTTCCTTCTGGGTGTCCTTAGGTTTCCTGTATAAGTTGTCTTTTCCAACACTTGGCGACACAATGCTTAGGTGAATGACAATAATTACATGGATAAAGTTTCCACAATTTTTGGTTTACTTGATTATGCTTGTATAATCAAAAGGAAGATAATAAAAACATCATGACCATTATACCTTCCATCTTGATCTTCACCTTTCTTTGGAGGCGACTTGCATTCACTACCACAATCCAGAAGTGATCGCCATTTCCTTGTGTGAAGTGTTCTTGCAATGTCTTAAGTTGTCCATTCGAAGCATCACTTGCTTCGAATGTTTTGGAACCATCTTGGAGACTCTAAAGGTCCCTTTACCATATCCAATCCTAAGTATGAGGCCTTTCCTCAACCTCAATAGGATTTACAATTGCCTTGACCTCTACATCGAAGGCCCTTTCCTTTTTCATAGCCCATGTTGGTTAATATTCTCAAACCTACACCTTTTGTATGTTTTGCAAATGCACCAAAACCAGCTTGATGAAATTATGAGAAAATTTGTCATTGAAAACAAAACATACCGAGATATATTTATGCACGAAAACGGATGTAGAAAGCACTTCCTTCAATCCTTCTTTTCCTTTGTTCTTTGAAGCTTTCACTTGAACAGTGCTCTTTAGATTTCCAAGTAGTGGCTAATACAACACCTTCACCATCGTATGAAACGCTTGAATCTGAACTCCTTATCATCTTGATAAATTCCTCTTGTAGATGCCATTTCCTCCTTGAGATGTGCTCTTTACAGTTAACATGCAAACTCAATTGACGTCAACTAAGCTCGATACCACTTGATCCAGAAGTGGATTTTGAAATGACTTATGATTTGAGTTTTTAATTGCATCCACATTAATTTACCATTAGGAAGCCTTGAAAGAGAGAGAAAAGAAAATGATTTATACAACCATAGACATATATGAAAATCTGAAATACAATAAAGAACAACAAAACATATTACCGCGAGGTTGATAAAGCAGATTCGACACCTTTGCCCTACGTCCGGGCCTTTTCATGAGGAGGCTTCTTTATTTACGTGAAATCTTAATAGTACATATTTACAATGCCAAATGTCTTCCCAGTTAATCTGAGTCATATTCCTGAGATCTCTAGAATCTGCACAACTTACGGCACTGAAACGGATGTCCCGAGCTCTAAGAAATCGTCAGACAACATCTCCTCCTCAGCGGCTTCCACGCCTCAAGTATTGGTGGCTTTACTTATAAATGTCTCCTCAAACCGTCAAGGAAATCTCTCCAAGGCTTGCAAATGGCCTCAACATGGCCTTGGTTAAAATAATGGGAAAGTTGGTTAGCAATCTCCAACTCCCTCCCAAAAATTACGCTCCAAAAATGCCCAATAACTACCAAAAAATGGATAAAAACCATTAAAAAAAATGATTTTTTAAAAAAAAAAAAAAAAAAACCCACTTCAAACTATATAATAGTTATTAAAACCATTTTTAAACCAATTTGAATAAGCCCTTTTACCAGGTAGCATAAATCAAGGTCACACACTGAAATTACAATGAGATGGCCTTCAATGAGGCTAAACAGCAGCTTTAACTAACTCCCTTTAGCGCATCCATAGTTTCTATAGGAGATTGCATATAAAAGCTTAACAATATAACCATTAACTCCATATGTGATCATATATAATAATATACAGGTCAAGGTCATAATCCAGCACAAAATTATTACAAAGGCTTAGGCGTATGGTTTTAATAATGTAGTAGCGTTTTGTTTATAGTTTTAAAACCTCGGCCCACCTTATACACCAAGCATACTTCAGCGCGAAATGCGTATATGTCACGGTAGCCATATGTCAGCGAATTAATGAAGTAGGTGAGACAGCCCGATACTAACTTCGTTTGTAACCATATGCAATTTCAAATTAATTAAAACCATATATTTTATTAAACAATAGCCAGCGTGAATTGCAATGGTTGGACCCTTTATTAAACTTTGCTTAATGGAGGGAGAGTGCAGATTAGCCGGACCGCAGAAGTGGCCTCCATACAATTTTAATAAACCACAGACCAACAACAAATATAAGCCAGGTACCGTGCTTATGCTTCATTAAGACCGCGTGGCACCTTTCCATTGCTCAAAAAAACGCCACGTGTCACCATAATAGCTTCGTATTGACAGCCATATGTCAACGCGGGTGTGACCGGGGGCTGGGGCTTAGCCCCAGCCCTAACCCCCTCCGTTTGTAACCATATGCAATTTCAAATTAATTAAAAACCATATGTTTATTAAACAATGACGCGTGGTGCAATGGTTGGCGGACCTTTGTTAAAGCTTTGTAATGGAGGGGGAGGTCTGGGTGTCGAACCCCGTGGCCTCCATACAATTTTAATAAACCACACAAACCAACAACAAATAAACGGGTGCCACGTGGCAACCCTTCATTGGGCCACGTGGCACCTTTCCATTGCTCCAAATCATGCCACGTGTCATCATATAACTCGCCCATTGACAACCAATCAGAACTTGCCACGTCAGCAGGGTCGCCACGTCATCAATTTCCAAATCACCGTACGGTCGCCTACGTCAGCTGTACGGCCTGCCGCGTCAGCTGTACGACCTGCCCAGTCAACATCAAATTTTTCCCTGTTTGGCTCGGCGAACAGATCGCGATAACTTCTTCATACGGACTCCGTTTGCGAAACTAAATATATCGCCGGAATCAGGAAGACGAGATAGACGCAATGGTGTTGGTTTCGTCGGATTCCAAGCACTTTTATTTTTGAGCATTTTTCATGCCCTGACAGGCCTCTGAATCCGATTTCGGATCAATAAATACACATGTGCATGCGTGATATTCTCTCCACTCCACTTGTGTGAGATAGTTAACTGATGATTGTATGGCCGATTAACTAGGACTAGGTGGTAGTTCACTCAGATTTTTGCCAGCGTATTTACACATCTCTCTAGAAGACTACTATGGCGCATTATTTTGAGCATGTAGCTTATATATATTGTAAATTATTAACTCTTTGAGTGTGGAGTAGTTTGGGATACAATTTTTTCGTTCTTTCTCTCCAATTATTCTCTTCTTCTCTCAAATTTGCAAGTTTTGCATTAATTTTTGCTAGCTAGATTCCCTATGCAGGTTTCACTATAATCTCACAAACTTTACTTTGATCCTTATTTCAACGTGGATATTGATAAGGGAATGATGTATTTTTTGTGGGATGCATTGTGTGGATTTATACATATAAAATAATAGTTTGATACAACTATTTTGTGGTGTCTTGGAATTCCTTTTACAACTATAAAATATAATCACATGTTCTCTCCTCTCCTCTCTGCTAATTGTGAAATGGAGTGACTACAACAATAAATTGATACATACTCACAATCATGCATATCAAAATTCTAGCTTCCATTCTACATAATGTTGGGGTAGTGGAGCAATCAATGTGGTAGTGCATTCAAGGAAACATTTGACATTTCTGACAATGTTTGACTTATTTTCTAACTCTAAAATAACTACAAAATCACCCATTCATTTCAAAATAACCTCTAGCATTAACATCTCATAGTCAAGTGTGTATCCAAAGAATGTGGGTTCAAATACTATCCTCTATCATTACATGCCTCTACACACCATACGTTTTTGAAATTCCTCCCTACACATTGATTCCTTCAATCTCCCCCTGTCATGTTGAGAATCACTCATGTTTTGAGTTAGATCACTTTCTTAGGTTCTCAAACACTTTGTATTTGATGGGAATTTTGGTTTTAAAACCGTAACCACCTCAATTTTCTTTGGAATTCCCTTTCCCCTACATCGAAGTTTTATTCTAGTTATTATTAATGGAATTATATCAAGATGTCATCCCTAGTTTGTCAAACAATGAATATATGGGGAAATCACAAAAAAATAGGAAAATGATTGTGAAATAAAATGAAATTCCAAGTGACATGACAATATATTTTTAAAGATAGAATAGCATGAAAACTAAAATATTGAACACAAATAAATTTGTGAATGAACACAATAATGTTGTGAACACTATTATAAAGCAATTATTGAAGAGGACATACCTTTTCTTTAAAACAAGAGTTGAGGTATATGGAAAGAGTCTTCTTCAACTCAACATTCAAGGATATTTCTAGAATTATTATCCGAGTAGTGGTTGGGATGTTCAAATGTAACCTTCTTTGTTTTTCATTCCCATCTATTGATGGTATATTTGGCGATAACACACTTTACCATCCATAGATAATGTTTTGAACTGCATACACACAATTATTGTTGGTATGATCACATATATGTAAGATTCATACTTATCCAAAAAGAATAACAACAAAAGAGGACTTAAATATACGAGGAAAGGAAAGTTGGATAGGTTGTAGTGACAACATCTAGGGACATTGGATTAAGGATACATGGAAATTCTACTAGGACAACAAATCTACCAAGAATATATTGTCAAAATAAATGGTTTAATACTTGATTTGCAATGAAAAATACATAGGGGATCTTTCAACTCATCAAAAGAAATTAGGAATATGCAAGCTCAAAGTTGGGATATACTTAGCATAGAGATAAAATAATTACTTTGGAATAAAAATGATTAAGGAATAATAACTACTTTGGAATAACAATGACTAAGGAACAATAACTACTTTGGAATAAAAATGATTAATCATCACTGTATCTATTAACATGGATCACTTATCAAATGTAAACACAATAAAAAACATACATGTTCAAAATTATACCATATTATGCAAGATAGAGAAACTATATTATATTATTTATATGAAGATCAAGTAAGAAACAACACAAATAGTTTAACTTTTGACACTTTTTTATGACCTTTTTCTTTCTTTATGACCTTTCACCTTTCACTTATTATTATCAAGGTGTAGGCCATTTTTTCCATTTATTAACTTATCATTTTGTGGACTCTAAAATTAAACATAAACAAGTGGGGGTTTGGAATATGGATTTAAGGATGAGGAGAATCTCCAATCATCAATGAGGTCTTAAAATGGACATAGAATGAGGTCCTAAAATGGACATAGACTTGGAGGGTAGGGATGACCCAAAATGATGGGGATGTTGTAGGGCTAAGAGGTGATGAGATGGGACTTGGAATATTCCTCTTCTCCATTGGAATTTATGGGATAAAGTTGTATTTAACCTTCTGAAATGGTCAAAAGAGATGAGACCTCAAGATAGGTCTATTAGAGGTGAACATGGTAAGAAAAAATCTGTGGGAACTATTCTTGGGATATCGGTGTGGAAAATTGAAGTAGGAGTACCAATAAGCCCATATATGCAAGCATGAAGTGGAATAGTAAAAACATGTTGCCTACTTATAGATGAGTTTGGAAGCCTTTGTCTTTGTTGTTATATCTACTCTAGCTCTTATAATGGAGAGACTTAACATCCTGTAGAATTGGACCTTGTGATGATAGATATGGAATCTAGATTTTCAGGTAGGTTCTTTCCCCTATGGAGTTTCATTTTGTGGAGTCACCTTTTGGATCACTCCCCCGAGTATTAACAAATAAAGAACTTTTTAGTAGCTCTTCAAGGGAGGAAAATAAACCTTTGGTTGTGGTACGACACACTTAACTCAACAAATTAACCCACTCAAGAATAATACACACATTTTGTCTAGAATTTGGTTCCCTCTTCGACTAGAAAATAATCATAGTGTCATATACTAGGTTAGATACCCCAACAATGGTGTTAGTTCCTATGTTTTTCCCTAGGTTGTTACCCTATTTGACTAAGGGAACCAAATGTTGGGGCATAATGTGCTTGATGCACCTTCCCGTGCCACTCTATGCCATAGGGCCAATGCTTAGGGAAGATGGAGGGTAACCCAATATTCCTAAGGAAAGATTTATTGTCTATCACCCAAGAAAAATCCATTTAATATATAAATCTTAGATTATATTTATAACAAAGAACCGTGGTTCACAAGATTTGCCTCTACCTTGGATTTTAAAAGTTATTATGATATTTTGAAATGACCAAGAGTTCAATCTATTTAAAATTGTATAAAATTGAATCTAGAACTGTTATAATGAGGTTCCTTAATCATGCTTTCATTCTTTAGAATATGGGTAGGCGAGACATAAATCATGCCTATAGAAAGAGGCCTAACCATACATTCTTACAAAACATGTTCATGAGATAGAAAATAAAATGGGCAAGACAAATTAGAATTCCATTGACTTATTCAACACCATAGAGATAAAATATGAAAGGAAACCAACATAGCTTTGTTTGGATAATATTATTACAACAATGTCAACTTTTCCTCAGTTCCAACTTCACAATAAAATTCAACAATTCACCAAATGGGGACTATAAAGTCTTAGACCTGAGCCTCTTTCTTTTATTCTCACAATTTTGAGTTTCTAGTAGTGCTTACATAGAGAAAATAGAACGAGAGAAGGAGAAATAATCTAAACAGTGTTGCAAATCCCAATTCCCAAACCCTAGACAAAATTATGTAGCTTTACGGTATCATAACTATCAATCCTTTGTCCCACTATTGGGACTTTCATTTATAACCTTATGATGCATTCTGCAACTCATTAATTAATATGAATTTTGGATTAAGGAACAAATTAATGATCTGCATGATGGTGATGTGAGAAAATTAGAGCTGGTTGTGTGGAAATAACTAAATACAATTATCCCCATGTTTTAGTTTTTTTCCCTTTCTAGAAGTGTCTCATCTTTAGGAAGGTGTCTTTGTCTACCACAAACTCCGAGCAACTAGGATAGGATTATTGGTGGAATATTAATAAATTGCATTGAGCTATTGTAGATCATTTTCATTTTTCTTTTTTCCACCTTTGAGATTTCGAATGGATTTGTCTAGCTCAGTCTTCTTGTTGAAACATAATGGAGGTAGGATTTGGATGAAACTTTGAGTTAAGGTCCATATTGAGATGGGTGATTGTCTATGCTCAATTTTTTTTGAAGTTGATGGAGGGGTCCCTTAATCTGTCATGATCAAAAAGTCTCTTTTTGTAATCCTCATTATATTCTCATATTTCTCCAGGACATGTAGAATCAAATTATCATCCCATGTGGAGGGTAGTCCACATGTATCCATGTAAGACACCTCATTCATGAAAGTAACAATTCTACATTTTGCAACCCTGTATTTTTTTTATCAATATCCTTCCAATTTCTTAGTTTGGTTGCAAATTTGTTTGCATCCATGTAGATTGAGTTTCTATCCTAAATCATTAAAGATTGTTGGTTCTAGTTGGAGAGATAAATCATAACCTTATTGAAATCTTCTGTGATATGATTCATATTTACCACTTCATATCTATATGCATCTAAAAACTCTCTCATTCATCAATGCAACTCATCAAATTATGAGTAAAACTCTAGCTGCTCTCTTAGATGAGACATGTACCTCATGGTGCACTCCCTCATAGAATATTTAATACTTCTCAACTTTGACACAAGTTTTACTTCTTCTCGGATTTTCACACTTTTCTTTCAAAATGCCTACCTCGTTTTTTATAGAAAAAAAATAAATCTTTTGATATACCATATTTATCTAGGATTCTTTCCGCTTTTGGACCTACTTTAAATATTATTTCCTTTTTTCAACCAAGGTACATGTAGATTCAACAACTTGTGTACTTTCTTGGTTCTTGGCCTTCAATGCTTCAACTTATCTAACCACCTCTTGTATATTTCCCTATGTTCCTCTTCCAATAGCAATATCCTCTCTTCAAGGTATTTCTTAGAGACATGTTGGGCAACATTGTCCTTGTTCAAAATGTTCAAAATGCAATATTTCCTTCCAAATTGTTGCTTCTCTAAAGACAACTTCTACAAAATTGGGAGTGTTGCAACTAACCTAGTAGCTTCCAAGGTCTTGATTTTCTCTTGATTTTATTTCAAAACATGAACATGAACAACTTTCGTATCTATTTGAGGGTCCTTTCCAAGGAAAACAATAATTTATTATGATACCCCTTTTTATGCTTCTAAATATTTTACTTTTAGGGTCAAGTATTGATTTTATGATAATGTGGACCCTGATTTCCTCTTGAACTTCTCATTTTAAAATGTATCCTTGATGTATCCATCATAAAATATTCTACTAGATATATTAGCTAAATTAATGATGTCAATATGAGGCAATTTAGTGGTCTTTATTTTGACTTGGGTTTCTCTCCAATCCTTTGATTTCATCTTTGTATTGGGCTTGACAACTATAGGCTCAAAAGTGATAAAGGCGAGATTACATTTGAGACCATAATTCATAGAAAGTGGCTTGGGATATGAAAGAGGCTCATCAAGCTCCAAGCCTCAGAGGGATCCCTTGGTACTCTGCTTCTTCTCCTTTTCCTCTATGATTATTTCATATTGATCTATGGGATGGATATTCTAAAATAGAGGAAGGGAAGGGATAGTATCTTGAGAGGTGTCATCACCAAGTGTGTTGGAGAATCCTCCTGGTAATTTTGAGAAATTGGAGGGAAGATGAGTGTATTGAATGGAATATGTTATTGGCAGAGCTAGTATCTTGAGAGGTGTCATCACCAAGTGTGTTGGAGAATCCTCCTGGTAATTTTGAGAAATTGGAGGGAATATGAGTGGATTGAATGGAATATGTTATTTAATAAGAACCCACAACTATTTTAGGCAATCTATACTCTAGAGTGTTTTATGATTGTTCTTTTATCTCACGAGCTCTAGTTTTGGCTTTCTTATCCCAAGGCTCTGCTTCATTTTTCCCATTTCCCCTTTTTATTTTCCTTTTGTCCTCTGACTCCTCTACCTCTTGGTGCTTTTCTTATCCAAATAGATGACCTTTTCCCTCTTCCCCTACCTTTTCTATCATTCTTATTGTTGTATCCATGACTTGTGTCATTGCCTCTCTAGCTACTTTCTCAACATCATGCTTCAAAGAAAACTCTTTATTTAGTATATGTTGTGACTCCTTGTCCTCTTTGAACTTCTTTATTTCTTCTTCCCTTAATTCCTCCTCCCTTTATGCTATAATTGTATCCCCTGGAGGTTCTTCAAACTGGCTTTGTTTCTGAATCGGGGGAGTTCCTACATGATTGTATACCTCTTTTGTATTATCTTAGCTTGCTCCTATTGGTGAAAAGGTGGAATACATGTTTACTTTCTTAGTGTGTGAGGTTGCTTGGTTAGTACCCAATCCAAATTTAATGGGCCTTTCAACTACTAGTAGGGGATCAATTGGACCTTGCTCATATTTTCACATCCCACTAGAGCCTCTGTGACCTACATGTGTGAGTATGTGGAATAAATTCTAGTAGACTTTATTGGTAGGTGGGATGGCGATTGCACATATTGAGCTAGTTTGGATTTGATCAAGCCTCTCCTTTTGGATTTACCATATACTTGGTGTTGTGCTGCTTATATGATTAGTATAATTCACTCATTAATTATCAATCTGGGATTCATAATCAATAGAGTTACAAGACACTAGTAAGAGAGGTAATTCTAATGTCACGAGTATAGAAATAATCTGGATTAAGAAACAAACTGAAACACACTTTGGTTTCCTTTCATAGAGAAGCTATATACTCCATTAGGGCACATGAAAATATGAGATAAAGTTCTTTGACAGATCAAATCTGTTATCTGACCCATAAAGCTAACTATGCAATCACACTTCTGAAAGGGAAATCACACATACACATCAATCATCAAGACATAGCATGGGTAGTTCAATCACCAATATATTGAGTATGTTGTGGTTCAAAATATTCTATTGTGAACTTCACTAGTTCTTTCCAATTATGTTTGACTACTGCTGCCAACATCCATGTCCATTAAGAAAAATCAAATTCATAAGAACAGAAACAAAGCATGTGCAAAAACCGAGTAAATAAAGATCCTAAGCAATCATATAATTGAAATCCTAAACTGGTATTATCTGAAATAATCAAAGCTTCAACTAGTCTAACAATTATACTATTGAAATCAAATGTTAACACTACTCTATAAGGATGCTGACTTTTTTTCAGCGGTGGGACCTTGCCACTTCAACAGGTCAATGGCTGGAGTCTACAATAAGTTGTCCTTTAATCCACACATCACTCTTACTCTAAACCTCAAAACATGAAACTATATTAACAACTCAACTCACATTCATTCATAAATGATCAAGACATGGAAATAAATGACATTCTTCTATTAAACTTCAACTCAAGATATGTTCTACAATATGTAACACTGCTTCACATGCTGTGATATGCTATCTCTCTACTCCTTCCACCATCCTTGCTGTTATCACTCTGTAAATTTTGTCCGGCTGAATAGACAAACGATAGAGGTAACTGTTTCAACCATGTTTAGAGCTAAGGCACTAGCCTTCTCAACTTAGAGAGGGCTCTCTCATGTCACTTGATACTTCGTTGGGAATTGGTGGCTATATTTGGTTTGTTTTGGGTTTTTTTAATAAATTTTCTGGCAAGGAAGGGGAGAAACACACAGGGCCATGGAGTCAAAATTCTGAAAGTGAATGAAAACAATGCATCCACCAATAGAACTCTCCAGAGGATAAAGGCTAAATGAGGTGATGAATTTGAGTTATTATTAAATTTAGATAGAGTGTAGGAAGATAAAGGAAACAAATAACTACATCAGAGCATTATTGAAATGAATTATGAATTAGTTAAGAAGACAATCACACAGTTTAAATTGCTTAAGCCAAGAGCATCAAATGATGAATTCTGGGCCTTTAACTCTCCAATTTAAACAGAAGAAAATGCAAATGAAAGACAAGTCACAGGAAATACATACGATGAAAGGAAACAAAGCTCATATCACCACCCTTTAGAATCTTTTCATAGAGACTTCAAAATCTTCCGCATTTATATTCAATTCAGATTCAGAAAATTTACAAAATAGAGTCTGATACAACCAAAAGGTGCTCTTGCACTTCTGCCAACATTAATCAATTCAAGTCTCTGAGTACTTATACCATTTGATCAAAACAACTGAAACTGAAATGTTTCATCTTCTATAACAGTCTTGATTGACATTTTTAGTACATGAAACGATTTACAATAATTATCAAAAAGAAAACGCCTCAAAATCATGAACAATTTCTCTGACTGTCTGACTTCCTTCACGCCATATATCTCGCTCTGAGTTTCTACCGGATCTGCAAAACCGATGACACCTGGATATCACCTGTTGGTTCTGGAGACGTTGCACTTTGTCTTACCCAACCACACAATTTATTTCCATTGTGGATCAGAGGGGATTTCGTAATCCATCATCTCGTTAATCAAAATTTCCAAGTCAATGCACGTAGCATAGGACATGGTTTCCATGCTGACCTTCACTATTTTAAAATTGTTTAAAATTTCAAAATCCGTAGCCAAATATTCTACCAGACTCGAGCCTTTCAGACTTTCTTCCATATATTCGAACTTAGAATGATCCATTCTACATTGAATGAGGAGAGAGTGATAGTTTTCTTGATTGTATAATGAGCCTTTACCATCCCAAAATGATGGAAGGCCTTTGGCAAACAATTTTTCAAAAGCGTCTTTAAACTCTTGTATGTTAGGATCCATTTGCGTAGCTTTGTTCTGGACCGATCCGAGTAAGTTGTTCTTGGTAATAATCCTTCTGGCTGAAATGATCAACGCGGTCCTGTCTTTCACACCAATGGTTTGAAATTCAGCAGTTGGTACAACATTCAATAAATCAATAACATTTTGGGCCCATTCCGAAGGCTTCTTTGCTAATATTTCATTTACAACAACGCATCTGTTCCGAGCTGTAGCAACCATGTTATCTTTGTCGTTGATAAAATTCAGATAAACCCTGAATTTAGTAATCTCTGCAGCAATAACGTCCCATATTACATGTTTGGCTCCCTGCAATAACATCTTGCCCTTTAACCTGGTTTTTATCTTGCTCACTCTCTCCTGCAAATCTTGATTTTCTCTGTGGAGTTGAGCCATCTTTTCATCCTTCACTTTCATCTCCTGCTTCAACTTTTCCATGTTCTCTTTGAGACTCTTGATCTCACCTGTTTCTAAGCTCACCTGGGACATAGATTGGAATAACCCCTCAGTACTTGATCCATCCTCTGTATTAGCACATATAATGACTTCCATGTCTGATGTCATTGCCTGCACTAGTGACCAATGTTCCTTCTCTTTCTCCAATTGCAGCAGTTTAGCCTTGTAATCGAGTGCCTCTTGTCTGAATGTTTCTTTCTCATGTTCTAATGTAGTCAATTCTGTTGTCTATGGATGATCTATATGTGACATCTTCAACCTTTTATTTAGACTTTGGATCATCTTGTCCTTTTCATCCCAATAGGCTTTCAACCCATGGGGACCTTCAGACTCTAGCCTTTTAACCTGTGTCATCCAGGCTTTGCTGGACACTTTTTCCTGTTTCAGTTGTCCATCTAGTTTTGATGCATATGTTGTTAATCTTGCAACTTTTAGAGTCAAGCTCAGATAATCATAATATAACATGTCACTGACATTCCTATGAAATTTTACTTTTTCAGAGGCATCAATGTTCTCATAGTGCATTTTGATCTCAGATACCTTATCATCATCATCCACTGCAATGTTAAATGTGTTTTTCTCCACATCCCTGACTAAGAGTAAGGAAGCCTTATGCTGAGAAGTCATTTCTACTTCAGGTAGAAGGTCTCTTATTTCACTGTTTTCCATACTTCCCTTCATAGCATACTGATTCATTAAATATTCCTTGGATTGGTACACTGCCCTAGGTGTCTGGCCGAATATGTATTTCCTGTTGCTGAAAACCTTTGTGTTGCTTTCATTTTGTAGCCTGATTTATGTATTGGTTTCTTCATTCTTGGATGTAGCCTCTACCATCTCTGTGCATGTTTTTCCTTTGAGTTATCCCTCTTCCAGGTCAACTACTTGAGATAATGATGTGATTTTCATTTTCTTGAGAATGTTTTGCTGGCTACTGGCACCTAGTGCTTCCGAACTATTCCCCTTATTGTAGACGCTCATTTTGGGAGTTTTGATAACCAACCTAGGGGAAGTTTTCTGTGCTGGGCTCTGCTGAGAGGCTGGTTCTATTTGTTTCGTTTGATCTTGCTACATGGTGACCTCTATCTCTGCACAAGTCTCTAGATTGGCCAACTCGTCAAATCCTTCGACATGTTCATGTTCATAGGGACCTTGTCTATTGGCCAACCTTCTCTTTGATATGATATGATGTAGATCATATCTTCTCCATTGCAACTGTGTGAAACCAAATTCACTGAGCTTGGATTGAATCTGGGGAAAACAAGACTTATTCTTCACCACAAAGGGACCTACCACGAAAGGAAATTTCAGATTAGAAGCCTTGTGTGCTTTCAGAAAATGCTCAGTCTCTGAGATGATCCTTTGTCTTATGAACTCCAAAGCAAAGATCTTGGGCGTCATAAAAACTAGTAAAAGATAAGGCCCTTCCTAGTATCCATATACCCAAATCATAGTAGATTGTGTGAACAACACCCAATCTCCTACCATGCTCTCTGGATTTGGCTGTAGTGAGTTTTTCATTTCTTCCAAAAATCTCGATATATCTGAACCAAAAATAAGATTGTATACCCTGGACATAATCTTGTTGATGAAGATGAGCATGGTGATCCTTTTACACTCGATCTAAATAAAAGCAGTCTCAGGAAATTCAGTTTTGTTGGATTCCAGAAACATTCTCAGCAAGTGAGTGTAGTATCTGAAGTGTCTCAATGAGATGAAGTTGACAAGCTGTTGATGTATATCCTCTGCAATAAATTTGTCAAAAATGACATAGACCGACTGACTAGACATAAAGTAAATCAAGAGGAAACCTAACATGACCTCTACCATAAACTTGTCATTGTCTAACCCTAAAATTTGACTTAGCAGAGAAGAAACCCGCTGGACTTCGATAATCATGATGCTTATACTGGCACGTAATGACAGACTCTCTGAATGATGTTCATGCTTGACTATGGTCTGCAAAAGTAAGGTTTTAATTTTGGGCAGACACTCTCTATAAATTGTGATCATATTCTATTCCTAAAAGGGCTCTGACACTCTGGGGGAGGCGAATGGTATATTGAGAGTATGCCAGAGTGATGGACTTTCTACTTTACATAGAAATTCTGACCCTAATTTATTTAAAATGACTCTTTCTCCTTGAGAATAACGCTATGCACACCAGCTTACAAATTAGGGGAATGGAAAGACTGTTTCTATGACGTAAGGGATGATGGGGGCTAGAGCCGCTTCGAGGAAAGGTATGCGTGTTGCAACATTGTCCAACAAATTCAATCTAGACATGGAAATGGGTGAGACCGTTATCTCTGTGTTGAAATGTCAAAATCTCTGTCAATTAGGGTTTCCTCCCTGGAGGAGATCTCTTTTTCATTCATGGATAAAACAACAGGATTGGAAGCCATGGTGAAGAATACCTGTCAAGCGGAAAAAAAAATGAGTCTTCTTCGGTTCTGAGCTTTGAAATTCGACTGGAAGCTTTGTGCCAAATTTCCGAACATTTGAATACTTCAAATTATCATAGAATAATGCTGGGGGTTTCCTCCTTTTATAGGTATCTATTGACATCGGGGGTTGGAGAAAACGGTTTCAGGTGGATCGCTTTTCACCCCGATGTGCCTCTGAGGGCTCCACACGTCCATGGTTTAAACCATGGTAGTTTTCCTAGGCCCGCCCTCTATCGATTAATCCTTGTGTTGTTTCAATCACCGATATAAGCTTCAACCGTTGATCCGGGTTGCTTCGAGATCTACGATCCATGTTTTCCCAACGAATTTGGCATCGGGGGTTGGAGGAAGTGGTTTTAGTCAGACTACTTTTTCCCCCGATGTACCTCTATGGGTGCCACGTGTCCTGTAATGAAACCACAACGGTTTTCCCCGACCCACCCTCGATTGCTTAATCTTTGCGTTATTTAAATATATGATATGCACCTCAGCCGTTGATCCAGGATGCTTTCAGGATCGACGGTCCGTTGAGTCTTGCTCTTTACATCTCTACTATTTTGTCCATACGTCGCTAGATATATCTAGGTCCTCTGATTTATTGTATCTCCATGGAGGTATAACCCTTCACTAAAAGTTTGAAGCTCGGACACCATATGGAAATTATTATGGTGATAACACTTGCCATGACTATTTAAACAGTCTTATTCATGAAACACAAGGAGGTGAAATCTTTTACAAATCAACAATTGTCAAATTTATATATTCGGTTACATATTTTAAGCTTCATCCTCATGACACGAAGTGTATGAGGATGAAGCAATAAACAAACTGGCTTAACATAGTCTTGCTAGAACTTTGATGATTTCATAAACACTCAACAATTAGCCTGGGCATGATCTTAAGCCAATCTTAGCATACTCTGTTTCCTATATTGGTACCAGATAGTGACAGGTGAGATTCGGTAGATAGTACCAGATCCGAATAGTACGCAATTGGTTGGTACCGGACTTGACCAGTCCGCGATCGTTGGTATCAGATCACGACAGTGAATGGTATATGGGTACTGGATCTGAATGGAAGGTGCATTTGGTACCGGATTTAGACAGTGGGAAATCTAGCGCATAAGTACCGGATAACTGAGCTGACATAGAAGTGCTGGAATTCATACAAAGGTCAAAGACTAGACATGGAAATTTTAAGCATTAGTACATGAAATATTTAGTCTCCTAGCTTAATAAACCACAAAATGCATGAATTCAATTGTACTTTACCTTATGACCTTATTAGTGACTAGAGGTAGGGTTCTTTATCATTGATCCAAGCTTAGGTAGGCCAAAAAGGTATGAATGAGGAGTATAATATGGTAATGTGTATGTCAATTTGGAGGCTCAACATTCCCCCATGCCAAAATCATTGCATGTCCTCATGCAACTGAAACATACTCAATTTTTTTTCAAAACTTGAGATTCCATTCTTTTTACTCCTGTGGGTCAATGATGTTGACAATTGAGGCTTATGCTTTTAGCTCCCTTTTTATGACCCTAATGTATTGCAAGAGTCTTAGTACTTTCTTGAGCTTATTAGAAGTCTCTTCATGGTCATCTTGGAGTTGTTGGCTGGTTGCCTTCAGTTGCTCGTTTTCCTTCTTGATATACCTATCCAGTAGTTGGTATTCCTTCACTTCTTGTTTGAGTTCCTGGTTTTGTTTTTGCAGCTCCCCAATCTTCTTCTTCATATGTTCTTTTGTCAAGGTATTCATTGAACTTATTGTCTCTGGATGGATGCATTCTCTTTCCTCCACTTCCTCCCTCATCCCACACAAAGTAATAGTATCTTATTCCTCAGTCAAGCTAGGGATGTCATCCTGGGCTGATAGGTCTAGGGAAGGGGAGGTAATATCTATTGGGTCTTGATGTGTATGAGGACTGAAAACTTCTTTTCCTTTCTCTGCCATGCTCCTTGTGGTTCTTTTATAAGGGGGTAATGGATCAGAGGTGCTCACAAGCTTCCTTTTCTTCTTCTCTGTTTGTGGAATGGTTACAGGAGATTGTTCTATAGACTGTTCATCTATATTCTTCTCTTTCCTCAAGGATTTTGACGTATGACCCTTCTCCTCAAGCACTACTGCTGAGATATCCTCCACTAATTCAGATTTAACTTTTGATTCTTGAATTTTAAGAGTGTTATTATCTGAGGAAGAGGGCCTTACTTGTTTACTAGCTTTATCCTTTACTTATCTGGAGGATGATGGGGCTGCCTTTCCCTTTTTCTCCTTAGTTTCCTTATTTTTATCTGGAGCAGGCTGGGCTTCTTCTACAGGTTCATTTTCTGTGGAAAGGTGTTGAGTGATGAGGGTTTTCCAACTAAACCCCCGCTTCCTAATATCATGTATAACTAGCATTTTGATAAGACCCTGATGATAAATGATAGTCTTCTCAGTTTTGGATAGGGATTTGACACCTCTTACCATCTTTTTCATGCTCATCCATAAAAAATATGGGAAGTCAATTTCAGGGCCTCCTTCAAAGTGCAACAAAAGCCTAAGATGATATAAGAAGGTTACAACATACCTGCCCTCACAAGTGAGGAATCGTTGAAGACTAGCAAGCATTGGATGATATTCTTCCTTGATATAGTTTCTAGAAATCCCCTTTTTCCAATCAGGGTGTTGATGGTCTTCCTTTAGAAATCGTTGGCACATTTATTTATTGATTCCTACTCCTTTGAAATACTTGGCTCCTCTGGTAGGTAATCCCGTGGCTTCCCTTAAGGCTGCTTCATTGATTGTTAGTTGCAGATTGCCTATGTGCACAATCTCTCCATCGTAACTCTGAACAAATGCATGCAATACCTTCTCATGAAAACATGTGAATTTCTCTAAAAATGGCATCCATCCCGCTCTAGCATACTTATCTCTACATAGCTGGAACTCCTCGGTCTCCCTATAAATCTAGAAGACCGGTTCATGTCTAGTTACAACCATCTTTATAAACCGTAAGTGAAAACTGGGTTGTAGCGCAAGGGTTTAGTCAGCTGTGAGCGCGAGGGTTTGGTATCGGAGGTCAGAGAGAGGAGAAGGCTCTGAAAATGGAGAGAGATGGGTAACAGTAGGAAAAATGGTGATGGCTTCAATAATTAAAACGATGAGTTTAAGTAAAGATGGAAGAAAAATTAAGACAATATGAGGCTCATTTGGATGGCTTCGCCACCCATATAAGCCATTTCATTTCTGCCCATTAGTGCAATGATGGGGATGAGACGTTTGGTATCAAGACATCATTGTTGTTTGGGATTGGCGATTGGACCCCTAAGCGACGAATTTTAGTGTTGAATCGTGCGAGATATATTCATGATGGTTTAAGGATGAAACACGTTCTTGGTTTGGGGTCGTGGCTCATCATTACTAGGCATGCTCATTTCAGTTCATCCCCACATTCACACATCTGATGTGATTTTTTCCTCCCTCATCTTTTCAAGCGCTTGTGTGGTGAGGGAATTGATTAAGGTTAAGCATATGGGTATGAGGGAAGTGAAAGTTAGGTGCATGGTTTTAATACTAAGGTCATAAGATCTAGTATACATTTTCATACCTTTTGTAGTTTTATAAGCAAAGGAAAATAAATAATACCATGTTACCTTTGATTTTACCATTGCATAACCAATACCCATAGCATATGTGACTGCCTTTGTATTTGAAGCGTGTAGATTTTCAGAGTTCATCTTTTTAGGCTGGAGTTTTCTAGAAGCTTAGTACTGGAATTTCCTGTACTTTATGAATACTTCTTTATTCTGTGCTTGTCTTGAGTTTCTTCTTTTGTATCTGGTTTTGCAGGGTTGTACGATGAACAGGATGATCTCTGTAGATGATATGTGAGTCTGAAAAAGATTCCTAAATGGGGATCTTTGACCCTCCCCCATGCCAAGGATGTTGCATATCCTTATGCAAAAAGGCCCGACACACTATTCACAAATGGAAGAAAATTGATAAGAGATGAGAAACCAAATCAAATTCCAAAAGTACATTTATCACCTAGCATATGATCCCATGCCTTTAAAAATTGTAATTGCCTTTCTTATGATGACTTATTGACAAGGGAAACATTCAACAATGAAAATAGGGAGGTTTTTGTATTTTGACAGAAGAACAGATCCAACCTAACTTTCTTCAAAGATTTACTATCATTAGATGTTATAAATAAATTTCACAGTATAAGTAGATTAGACTCCCTAGTCAAGGCTCCACTCTTAAGAAGTTTCCTTCTTAGATAATATAGGCTTTAGATGTCAGACCGGTAAATTTGACTTAGGGTAATTCTCAAATGGACATTTGCTTGTAGTATTCATTTTGTTTGTTAATTTGGAGTTTGTATCTTGTAAGTGTCAACAATGACCTTTGTTTGTAGTATTCATTTTTTATGACTAAAGTGAAATTTTCAATCAGACAAGTATAAATGAGACATTTCTCAACCAGAACCCACTGCCAACAAGCTTGTTCAGTACTTCGATGGGGTAGTTGTGATAATTAGTGAGAGACATACCTTCCCCAAGCAGAATTCCCCATTGCCAACATGCCTGTTCAGTACCCTGATGGGTTTTCCTAGTCATACCACAGACCGATACCCTCTGTTAGCAAACCTGTTCAGTAGCCTGGCGGGTTAGTCTCTTAAACCCTTTTTCCATCAGAGGCTTCTTGTCCATCATCACCTATTTTAGTTTTTGTTAAAGAGTGATTTTGCATGGTGACAGGGGAGGCTCATCTGAAAATCCTTTTACAGGATGGGATGGTATTGGGTTAGAAGGTATATTCTCTTATTTGAATCTCTTTAAAGATTTTTCTGAAGGAAAAATAAACTTGTGTATGCACATTTTTAGAATGATCTAGATGTATTATTTGTCTGAGTTTATCCATAAGAGAATGACCTAAATTTATCTTAGGGTACTGATACATCCTATTCCATAAATTTTTTCCTAGTGTGCCCATGATAGAGAGTGTTCATATACTCATATGCTACTCTTTAATAAAGATAATCCAATGATTACTGTTGAAGTCTAGTTAGGGTGAAATGGTTACTTATAAGCTAATATAATTTTATCCCTTTAATCATGCCGAAATACTGGATAAAGGCAACCTCTAGACTTTGAATCAGATTAAGCATGGTTCCTTTAGCAACATAGGTAAACATTATGTCTTTTTGTCAAGCAATAGAACCAAAATAAATTAAAATGTTTCTTGTTAGCTAGCAATAGAACCAAAAGAAATTAGAAATACTTCCCTTTAGTCAACAACATAACCAAAATAAATTAAAAATACTTCCCTTTAGTCAACAACAGAACCAAAAGAAATTAAAATACTTCCCTTTAGTCAGCAACAGAACCAAAATAAATTATTTCTTCATAAGAGCTACCATTTGATGTTGCATTCGTCTCCTTGGTTCCATATTAAGGGGTTACTGCATGGCTTCACATAAGTATAACATTCTTTGTCAATTAGGTGATGTGTCCTGATAGTACCGTATAAGGACATACTTCTAGTACCAGACCAACATAGGACTGCTGGTACCGGACCAAAACAAAATTTATGGTACTAGATCAACACTGCTGGTACCAGATCAGAATAGAGTATTGTTGATGCCTACAAACTAATGTTTTAGAAATTTCTTGAAGGATCAAATAAATTATATAAATCTACTAACAAAAATAAAATGCAAAAGTAAAACAAAGGAGGTAAGAATCCATTGTTACCTTCAGTGTATTAACAAAATACAATCCACACCTATGTACACAAGTTTAAAAAGTAAATCAATCAATCAATGTGGATCAGTAGGAAGATCTCCTTCCTTACTGATCACCTGCATATCTTAATTCTATAGCACACGTGTAAGAAATTCCTCTTTTGACAAGGGTTTGTTGTAAATTCTCAATCGGTGCCCATTCACAAGTAGGGGTGTCTGATGTTCGTCAATTGTCTTTATTCTGATTGAACCATTATCATAGATAGTTTCAATATCGTAAGGTCCTAACCAATGTGTAGTTAACTTAACTTTGAAGTTATTGAACTTGCTATCATACAACAAGGCCCAATATCCTGGTTGAAATTTTTTCTTTTTAAGATACTTGTCATGCCATTTTGTTCTCTGTTCTTGAACAAGGGTGGTTATTTGAAGTGTTTCCTACCTAATTTCATCCAACTCATTAATCTACAAGAGACTTTGTTGCTGATCTTTGTCTAAGTTCATGTCAACTTGTATAATAGTCCTGAAGGTTTTGATCTGGAATTCTATGGGGAGAAGCACCTGCTTCCCATACACCAATTCGTAAGGTGTGTGTCTTGTTGTATTCCTCCAGGTGACTCTATAAGCCCATAAGACTTCTAGTAATCTGTCAGCCCAATCCTTGTGGTGTAGATATACTATTTTAGCAAGAATGGACTTAATGACTTTGTTGGTGGATTCTACTTGTCCATTCGCCTGTGGATGATAAGGTGTAGATTTCCTGTGCTTGATCTAGTACTGTCCTGTAACTGCTTTGAATAGATGAGAGGTGAATTGAGTCCCCTGATCAGTCACAATTTCTCGAGGTACACCAAATCTAGTAAAGATGTCATTAAAAAGGAAATCTACCACTGATTGTTCACTTGCGACTGGTAAGGCTTTTGCTTCAACCCACTTAGTCACATAGTCAATACATACAAGTATATACTTTTTCTTTATAGATGCAGGGTTAATGGGCCCTACAAATCTAATGCCCATTTCTCGAAAGGCTCAATGACTACTTGGGCTTGAAGTGGAATTTGGTCTTATGCAATAGGCTTACCCATTCGTTGGCATTCATCGCAATTGGATACATAAGTTTTGGCATCTTTGAAAATATTAGGCCAATAATAACCATATTACAGAACTTTATAAGCGGTCCTCTTGTCAGCAAAGTGGCCTCCACAAGGACCATCATGGCAGGCTTGCAGAATATCATGGATTTCATCTTCCCTTACACTTCTCCTGATTACCAAATCTGGTCCTGTTTTGTAAAGACAATCATCATGCCACATGCAGTTTACACTTAGCTGAATTACTTTATGTTTTTCTCTAGGAGACAATTTTTGAGGCATCTTCCCTATTACAATATAGTTAGCTACATCTCCATACCAAGGAGTAAATGTAGAAATAACAAACAATTTTTCATCAGGAAAGTTATCATCTACTAGTGCATTATCTCCCAGATGAATCATTCTAGATAATAAATCATCCACAAGATTATCCTTACCGGGTCTATCAATAATATTGATGTTAAACTCTTGTAATAATAACAACCATATTGTAACTTTAGGGTTTGTTACAGGTTTTTTCATTAGGAATTTGATGGCTGAATGATCAGTGTGTACAAAATCTTGATATCCTGTAATGTAGTGTCTAAATTTATTGATAGCATGGACTACAACTAACAAATCTTTTTCTGTGACCATATAATTAACTTCTGTCGGGGAAATATTTTTACTGACAAAGTAAATAGCATAAGGCATCTGATTTTACCTTTGTCCAAGAACTTCCCCTAGGGATGTGTCTAAGGCATCAGTACAGATATGAAAAGGAAGGGACCAATTTGGTCCTCTTAATACAAGAGTACTTGACAATTTTTGTTTTAGAATTTGAAAAGATACTTGGCATTCATCATTCCAATTAAATTCAACTTCTTTTGATAATAACTTAAATAAGGGAATAGCTAATCTTGTAAAATTCGAAATGAATCTTCTATAGTATCCAGCATGCCCTAAAAGGCTGCGAACTTCCTTTTGTGAGGAAGGTATTTTGATTTGTGTGATGATATGAATCTTTGCAGGATCAAATCTCATTCTAGAACCAGAGATGTGATGTCCCAAAACAATACCTTCAATGAGCATCATCTTTGAATTTTCATTACTTAGGGAAAGATTAGTTTCCTTACACCTAATCAAGACTTTTTCTAGACTAGTCAAAGCTTCCTGGAAGTCATTTCCATGGATTGTAAAGTCATCCATGTAGACTTCTATGCAATCATTGGTCAATTCAGAAAAAATGGCTAGGACAACCCTTTGAAAAGTGGCTGGGGCATTGCAAAGTCCAAAAGGAAGAACCCTATAAGCATAGGTTCCCCATGGGCAAGTGAAAGTGGTCTTCTCCTGGTCTTTGGGTGCTATTTGTATTTGGTTATAACCACTAAAACCATCTAGGAACGAGAAATACTTCTTTCTGGACAAGGTATCCAACACCTGATCAATGAAGGGTAAGGGAAAATAATCCCTATGGGTGGCTTTGTTCAACTCCCTAAAGTCTACACATATTATCCACTTACCATTTTTCTTGGGAACCATGACAAGTGGAGATACACATTGACTATCTGAAATGGGGTATACGAGATTGGATTGAAGGAGTTTTTGCAATTCCTCTTTTACAATATCTTTGAGGGCTGGATTCATCCTTCGCTGAGGCTGTCTAACCAGTCTGATTTGGTCATTAGTGTAGAAATGTGTGCATGTGTCAGGGTGAATTCCTTTGATTTCTGCATAATCCCATTATAAGGCATCAAGTTGTCTTCAGAGCATTTCAATTACTTGTATCTTTTGTTCTGGTTCCAAACTAGAGTTGATATACAAAGATTTTCTTGGGCTAATTTCAACAAGTTCAGTACTTTCTTCCTTCTCTGAGGAAGCTGGTGATAAAGTATATACTTGAGTGATATCAGGGTGCCAAGTTTGTTGGAATTCAGAACTGAAAATGTGTGACAATTCTACAAAAGACCTAGGATATTCAATGCAGTTTGTATCAACCAAAAATAAACTTAAGACTTGTTCATCTGATTGTTCTTGCATACCTTTTACTTGTTCAAGTGTTAACAGTGGTCGGATGCAATCTTCCTCTTCATAAGGGTTTTCTAGCCAAAGAGGTATCTCTTGTGCCGGTTGGGCAGGAGGGAAGAGAACATGCTTTTGGCTATGTGTGCCATTGGATATACTCATCTCACCATACCGAAAACTAATAAAGGCATCTGTTGTGGCCAGCCAAGGGTGGCCAAGAACCACAGGGTGTCCTGGTTTGGAGGATGATTTGGAATAGATGACTATAAAGTATACTAGATATTCCCAAGAAGCTAGTGTAACTGTGACATCATCTAAACTTCCTGCAGGGCTAATGACTGACTTAGCTACCAACTCTATCATGGTTTGGGTTGGTCTTTACTGGTTGATTTGGAGTTTTGCATAGTGTCAAAAGGCATTACATTAATTGCTACACCTAAATCAATTAGTGTGTTTGGTAATTAAATACGATTAATTTCAACAGTGACTACTGGATTCCTAGGGTCATTATATTTATATGGCATTTCGGAAATAAATTCAGATAATTGTCCTACAACCTAAACGAGGGGAGGTTCCTTCTTCTTCCTTCCTGGTTTCTTAAGGCAAATATCCCTTATTATTTTGGCATATATGGGGATATCTTTGATGGCTTGCAACAGAGGTATTTTTATACATACATTTTGTAAATCATCCTCTATGTCTTTATGCAAGGGTGGGTCAGGTTTCTTCACTAATAGTCTTTTGGGGTAGGGTGGAATATTAACTTGTTGAGGTACTCCTACGGACTGAGAAGTGGTTGGAATATGAGGGGAAGTCTCTCCTTCTTTAGGGGTGGTTTGAGTGTTTTCTTGTTCAATATCATTTTCTTCTTGGATTATTACTCCAAAATTTGATTGATTTACAACTTTCCCGGATCTTAGTTGAATTTCATAGGTGGGAAAGGTTTGGATTTCTTCATTATGCACAAGGTGGGTGGGTCTATTATTGGGGTTAGGAATTGGATGGGAAAGGATTGTTGTTGGTCTAGGAGGGTTGTGGGAAGCTTGGTTTTGTGGCTGTTGATTGGCATTTATAGGTGCTTGCTGCTACTAGTTAGGGTTCAAGGGTGTTGTGAATTGTTGCTGTATAGGAGGTGGAAGTAAATCTTGCATCTGAGGTTGGGTTAAATCCAGGTAGTAATTGGGAAATGTTTGCGGGTTACTGTGGATATGTAGGGTAAGAGGGATTCCCATTCACAGGCCCTCTCCAACCTTGTTGCCAAGGTTGAGTTTGATCTTGTTGAGGTGTCCATTGGGAATAGGGCATTGGAGGAGGACCCCATTGTTGTTGTTGGTATTGTGTATTAGGGTCATAAAATGCATTGGGGTTTTGTGCTCTCTAAGGCCTCCTAGAGGGGTATGGTTGTTCTTGTGAGACTCCCCCTCCCCTATACATGGCTTGCAACTCAAGCAAAGTTGGACACTCAGATGCGGGGTACTCTAGTGTACATAGGCCACATACTTCTATGGCATTTAATGGACATTATTTCTTAGGGTGCTTCTTTCGACATTTAGGACAAAAGATTGCAAAAAAAACCTCTTCATCTTGTTTATTTTTCAGTTTTAGGGTATCTAACTGGTTACTAATTGTGCTCAAGATGTCTATTTTAAAGTTCTCCAATAAGTTTCCTAACTCAATTGTGGTGACAGTCCCTAAGCTTTGTCTTGAATTTCTACTAAAATAATCTCTTGGTCCTTTACCTATTTTAGCTTGTCCCCTTGAGTATCTTCTCCAGTAATCTGCAATTTCTGCAAAGGTCTTTTGGTGCACATCTCTTGAACTTAAAAAATTTAAAACTTCTATGCAGTCATCTCTAAGACCTTTCAAAAATACAATTCTTACTACAACTGGGTCTGTGGTGAATAATTTTGATTTCTGATAGTTGTATAAGAACCTTTCTAAGTAGTCTTCAGGGCTTTCATCTTCTGTTTGCTGCATTTTGAAAATGTCATTTTTAGCATTATCCTTACAATAGTCTTGGTATTTCCGTAAAAATGTTTCTTTCATCTGATCCCAAGAGATAATTGTATTTTCTCCTAAGCTCATGAACCATCTCAAGGATGAGTCTTTTATTGTGGCTGGAAAGAGCTTAAGTTTTTGGATATCATCTGAGTAGTTATAGCTTCTACATAATATGTCAAACTCGAATAAAAAGAAGTCTGGATCTTCAGTTGACATACCTATGAAAGTGGGTAATGATGATAGTGGGATATTCTTCATGCTGATGTTCCTGGAAATATCCAAGATTGGAAACCCGAAGGTCTCAGTCTCAGTGGCTACATTTTCATTTCTTTCTTCTTCTGCCATTTCACTAGGTGCTCCTCCTCCACTGATAGATGGTTTAGAGACTGGATTTTGTGTGTCTTCTAAATGTTCAGTTCCTTCAATAGACTCACGTTCTATCTGCCCCAGTGATGATTCTTCAGTTCTAGGTTCTTCTTGTGGAGCCCCACTGGCTCCCCTTAAACTCCCCCCTGGTGGAATTTTTCCTACTCCAATGTCAGTTGAATTAGTGGGGGGGTTTGTTTTCGAATATTTAGAGCTTACAAATCTACCCTTATTATCTATATATCTATGCATACAAATTTGATACTGAACTCAATTGAAATCCTAATTCTATATAGAAGGTAAGAAGGCAACCTAGCTTTGGAGAACCCCACTCTAGTGGCCACGTGGCTCTTCACTCATGTCTTGAACATTTTATCCTCCTCCCTCAAGCAACCTTTAAAATTATTCAAAAAATCTTATGCAAACAATCTAAGCTAAAATCACTTCCTACCATTTGCAACTCCCTGGCAACGACGCCAAAATGTTGTGCTTCTTATATGATTAGTATAATGCAATAATTAATTATCAATTTGGGATTCGTAATCAATAGAGTTTCAAGACACCAGTAAGAGAGGTAATTCTAATGTCACAGGTATATAAATAATATGGATTAAGAAACAAACTGAAACACACTTTGGTTTCCTTTCACAGAGAAGCTATCTACTCCATTGGGGCACATGCAAATATGAGATGGAGTTCTTTGACAGATCAACTCTGTTATCTGACCCAGAACGCTAACTATGCAATCACACTTATGAAAGGGAAATCACACATACACATCAATCATCAATACATTGCATGGGTAGTTCAATCACCAATATATTGAGTATGCCGTGGTTCACAATATTCTATTGTGAACTTCACTAGTTCTTTCCAATTATGTTTGACTACTGCTGCCAACATCCATGTCCATTAAGAAAAATCAAATTCATAAGAACAAAAACATAGCGTATGCAAAAACAGAGTAAATAAAGATCCCTAAGCAATCATATAATCGAAATCCTAAACTGGTATTATTTGAAAGAATCAAAGCTTCAACTAGTCTAACAATTATACTATTGAAATCAAATGTTAACACTACTCTATAAGGATGCCAACCTTTGTTGGGCGGTGGGCCCTTGCTGCTTCAACAGGTCAGTGACTAGAGTCTATAATAAGTTGGACTTTAATCCACACATCACTCTTACTCAAAACCTCAAAACATGAAACTATACTAACAACTCAACTCACATTCATTCATAAATGATCAAGACATGGAAATAAATGACATTCTTCTATTAAAATTCAACTCAAGATATGTTCTACAATATGTAACGTTGCTTCACATGCTGTGATATGATATCTCTCTACTCCTTCCACCATCCTTTCCATGACTATTTAAACAGTCTTAGTCGTGAAACACAAGGAGGTGAAATATTTTACAAATCAACGATTGTCAAATTTATATATTCGGTTACATATTTTAAGCTTCATCCTCATGACACAAAGTGTATGAGGATGAAGCAATAAACAAACTAGCTTAACATAGTCTTTCTATAACTTTGATTATTTCATAAACACTCAACAATTAGCCTAGGCACGATCTGGACCCAATCTTAGCATACTCTGTTTCCTGTATTGGTACCGGATCGTGACAGGTGAGATTCGGTAGATATTACCGCATCCGAACAATATGCAATTGGTTGGTACATGACTAGAACAGTCTATGATCGTTGGTACCGGATCGCGATAGTGAATGATCTGTGGGTACCGGATCTGAACGAAAGGTGCGCTTGGTACCGGATTCAGACAATGGGTAATCTGGCGCATAAGTACCAGATAGCTGAGTTGACATAGAAGTGCTGGATTTCATCCAAAGGTCAAAGTCTACACATGGCAATTTTAAACATTAGTACATGAAATATTTAGTTTCCTAGCTTAATAAACCACAAAATGCATGAATTCAATTATACTTTACCTTATGAACTTATCAGTGACTAGAGGTAGGGTTCTTTATCATTGATCCAAGCTTAGGTAGGAAAAAAAGGTATAAATGAGGAGTATAATATGGTAATGGGGATGTCAATTTGGAGGCTCAACACTTGGGAATAGTTATTCTTCCTTGTCATACAATTTCACCTCAACGTATAGGTCTAAGAATTTTTTATCTTTAGCTAGGTATCCATAGGGTACCTCTTATTTTTTCAAGAACAATCTCATCTTCCACCAGGTTTCTATTTTCTTCCTATCAAAATTTCCCTCCAATAATTCTTTTCATCTTTCCTTAAGTAGGGATTTAAATTTAATTTATTCTAATGTAACAACTACATTCTTAAGCATGTAGAAGGTGTAATATTTTGGATCCATAGGCTGCTATGTTAATGAACGGGGGAAATATTGCTCCAACACGTTGTTTGTTTTTTCTTGAGTCTCCATGATAGCCTTTACTTGCATATAGGAGTGTTGGTTAGAAAATATCTATTTTGAAAACTTTCTTTCATGATAATTGGGTCCAATATTGACATTTCCCTTCAAATTTTGTATCATGTGGTGTGGATCATAATTCCAAGGCTTATTCAAAGGGAAACCCATCTTTGTGTTGTTTGGATACTTCCTTGGATCCTTTGTTATTTGTGAAGGCATACCCACACAAGGTAGTGGGTTATAATATATTCCTTTTCTTGTTATATTTCAAGAAACAAATTTCATCTACATGTAGGAGTTGTTTGACATATTCTAGGATAAATACCCCTAGAGTGTGGAGCTTAGGAAGCCTATAGGGGGGTATATATGATCCATTTAATATGATGATTGTGTAGTCTTATACTAGGAACCAATCACATCTCTTACGAATATCACTATTACATAAATAAGGATTGATCTCATGTGACACCCTATCTAGTTTCTTCTTGTTGATGATAGAGAAGGCCACATACATAAACTTATTCATGAAATTATGTAGGGAGCAATCTTTATCATCCTTCCTAACCCATGTGAGCCAATCAATAATTGTAGTTTGATGGCCTTACTTTTTCAAATATAGCCCAATATTTTCTAATGAACCACTTTGATAGAAAATTAAGATGTGCACCAAGTATGAAGGATACCTGGATATTTTCTTTGAGATGAAATTAGACAATTGCTTCCTCATGTTCTTGGAAATGGATTCAACATACATGAAAGAGGGGATTTGAGAATCATGGAATCTATCTATAAGTATTAGCATGGCCTCATAAACAATGGCATCATCATCTATTCCCAATATAATGTAGAACATAGATACAATATCCTTAACCTAGGAGAGGAAGTATTTGGTTCTCAAAGGTGGAGATGAATCGAAAAGATGACTTTGCTTAGGAACAAGCCTGGTGAGTTTATGCCTTTTTCGGTATGGAGTCAACCTATTATACAAGTGGATATTGGTAGTCACCCAACTCTTCCATTGAGTCAAATGGTTCTCCACTTGGTATTTTTATTGATTTTCTGGGTCCTAAACTTCCAAGGCCATTTTGAGGCCCTAAATGATGTTTCCTAGGAAATTTTAGGGCCTAGATCGACTTTGACACACCCAAGCCATCTTGAAATACTATATTCCATAGTTAGATATTTCCAATGATATAATATGTACACCAAACAAATATAGTATGAAAAATTTGTGCCCCCGATAAGTTGATGTAGAAACCAACCATCGTGGGCGCAAAAACAACTTTTTGGCGCTTCACCTCCCAGGGCTAGGGTTTTGGACCTTTAAGGTTCTTGATTTAGGTTTAAATGCCACCATTTTATATTCTTGTATGACCTTTTTGTGAATAAACGTAGTTGAAATCTTACTCTCTTTAGAGATGAGATGCCACCATTCTAGGTAGTTTGTGTTCTACAATATTTTGCTCTATTTTATTCATTAACATAAGTTGGGTTTTCACTGTATTATTGTGATCTATGATATATTCCTATTTGTGTTTCGTTTAATTCCCTATATAATTTATATCAATGGTATAAAATCAATCTTCTCCTTGTTTTTTTTTTCTTGGTGCCTGTCCCCGACGAGGTTAGGGTATAGAGAGTGGGGTCTCGAGCGAGTTTCACTAGGAAACGAATGCTTTCGCCAGCCCAAGAGGCCTATAAAAGAGATGGAGTAGGAGATACCCCCAATATGTTTCTAGAGGAATCCCTCATGTAACAGAGGGATGAGATTATGGACAACTTATCCCTCACCTAGATCCTTCAACGACTTCCAAAGACGGGCGTGGCATCTTCAACAAGCAACCATTTATGAGGTGTGACACCCTTCAAAGTACAAGTTAACTTTGATATAAATTTATTTGAAGGATAGATAGATGCAAATGATTTGTATAAATTTCTAAATCTATTAGAGGGATATTACTCTATTCAATTGTTTTCCAACAATGAAAATATCCCCTTCACACTCCTTAAAGTCCTTCCCCATGTCAAATATTGGTGGGAAAGTTACTATGAGAGACATAACAAAGATGAGTCTATAAAATTTAGGACAAGATCCACTTGGATAGCCTTTTCCCATGCCCTCAAGAAGTAATTATACCCTATTGGAAGCTATGATTATTAGTACATGAGATGGACGACTTTGTGTTAGGAGAGAGACCAGACGATGTTAGAGTACACCAACAACTTCCATACCTTTCACTTAAATCTGGGTGGGTATCAAAGATTCTCAATGGAACCTAGTTTTGAAGTACCACAATGGCCTACATAGGTACACCCAAATAGAGATGGATTCTTGGATATATCCTCATTGGGAGCCTCTTATTGATATGATGTCAAAATTGAGAAGAGATTTTAGAAAAAAAATAAGTGGGATTTTGGGTATGCAAATTGTCCACAACAGAAATATGTTAAAGGAAACGCTAAATCATATAACAAGATATAGAGTATGGAGAGACAACCTCGATACAACTAGTCCAAGACATAAGAAAATAAGGGTAATGAGAAGTAAAAAAAGGACACTAGAAAGTGGTGTGAGTTCTACAAAATCCCCTGGAAAAACTCTGAATAATGCAACTCGAAATAGTCATTGTTGGCTGAGATTAAAGAAAAAGAGTGAGACCTTGAATCAAAATATAATTCAAAATAGGATAAAGGAAATAAATCATTGATGCATAACCCAATGCTACCATTGTAACCAAAAAAATATAGCTATATGAGTCAAAGGAGCTTGAGGAGGGGGAGTGCCTCTTCCATTCACATGTGTGGGTGAAGGGAATCCCACTACATTTCATTGTTGTCAGTGGGAGACAAAAGAACACTATATTAGATGATGTCATAAATATATTTAAGCTATCGATAATGCCACACCCTATCCATATACCATTAGTTGGTTGAGAAAGGGACGAGACCTTTGTGTCAACCAACAATGTCGTTTGTCCTATGGCATCAATCCCTTCAACGATGAGATACTGTGTGATGTTTCCCTACTCAAATTTTGTGATGTTATTTTAGGATAACCTTATATGTGGAAGCATAATTTTGTTTATGAGTCCCAACCATGTAGTGTCATTATTATTTGTGGAGGTTAGCCTTATAGGGTACCATAGGTAGTTATGACCACTGCAATTTCATTGATCTATCCAAAAAGTGCTAAAAGGTAATCTCTTAGACTACAAAGTTTGTCATATTCATGGTTTGGTCATAAGGTGAATGAAACGTCATTGTGATCACCATATCTTCAACAAAATATCTCTTTACACAACAAAATAAGGTGGACAAGGTTGTAGAGGAATATAAAGACATATTTTCCTCACCTATAGGGGTGACTCTGCACTATTATGTTAAACATCCAATTGAATTGATACTTGGTGCTCCCCTACTCATGGTATAATATATAGGTGATCCATTATGGAAAATGATGAAATGAAGAATCAAATTCATGAGCTCATCTGAAAGGGCCACATTCGACTGAGCTCCTTACCTTGTGGGAGCCCAACTGTGTTGGTTGAGAAGAATGGTGGCACATGGTGACTCTGTATTAATTATATATCCATAAAAAAAATCAATTTCAAGAATCGATACTCGATCCCCCATATTGGGAATCTACTTGATAAACTTAGGAGTGCCAAATTATTTAGTAATATTGATCAAAATTCAAGCTACCACCAGGTTCTGATAGAACAAACTAATGTATGGAAGATTTCCTTCAAATCTAAAGAAGGCCTTTTTTAGTGGTTGGTCATGCATTTTGGATTAACTGATTATCCAATGATATTCATGAGGATGATGTATGATATCCTCTATCCATTCACAAACTCTTTTATGGTCAAATATTTGGATGACATCCTCATCTTCAACCAGACTTGGGTAGAACATTTGTAGCACATTTAACAGGTCCTGAGTACCCTGTGACAACACGAGTTATACACTAATATAGAGCAATTACCATTAGGAATACATGGAATTCAATACTTAGGATACATCATGATGGTGTGTGTGGACCAAGCCAAGATCTAATTCATTCATGATTGGCGAGTTGCGATGACTTTGACAGAGCTTTGCAAATTCTTGGGCCTCGCCAACTTCTACCATAGGTTCATTATGGGGTTCTCTCATATCGCTTGAACAATAAGTCAAGTGACCAAATGTGGAGATAAAGCCAATTTTTCCTGGTCTGAATCACAACAAAAATCATTCTAGGATCTGAAACACCAGTTCTACTTCACATTAGTCCTCATGTTTCTAGACCTACAACAACCATTTTTTGATTGAGATAGATGCCTTTGAATATGCTATCGGTGTAGTCCTCACTCAATAGGAATATCCAATGACCTATCATAGTGAGATTCTATCTAATGATATTTGCAGATATCCCACCTATGACAATGATATATACTCCATTGTGTAGGCATGCTGATAGTGGAAGCATTGTATTATGGGAAATGAAACAATCATCCACAATTATCACAAGCCTCTGCAATTCATGCAGACATAAGGAAAGTTGTAGAATGATTGCCATAAGAAGTGGTCCACATACTTGCAAAAAATCCACTTGAACATCAAGTACAAGAAGGGAAGTTTCAACCGTGTTGTAGATTTCCTTAGTTGGCCCTTGGTTGTGGAACTAACCACAATTATTAACTCATATGGGCATGAGACCTCTAGATGACCACAATTACAATGAATATGAATTCATTGCTACTTATCAAACACTAAGAGCAGGAAAAAAAGTCCCAGAGTACCACCTCCAGGATGTGTTCTTGCTCTATTTGGGCCATCTTTGTGTTCCTTCAAGAAAGTATGAAAATATAATTTTGGAGGCACATTAAAACCACGTGGTAGGGCAATTTAGTGTGAAGAAGACAATAAAAATACTTCATAAGTATTTATGCGAGCCAACGATTCGACAATACGTTAGCCAATATATTAGGTAGTGCACTACCTGTGCCATCACTAAACCATCCATAAAGAATCAAGGGTTGTACACTCCTCTCCCTACCCCAGACAAGCCTTGGGAGTTCATCTCCATGGATTACATGTCAAGTTTTACATCCACCAAACATGGTGATTATTGTGTCTTTTTGGCCTTCGATTGGTTCTCTAAGATGGCCATTTTGACACCATTTAAAAAGAGTATCATAGTCGATGCGACTGCTAAGATATTCTTTGTGCATGTTTGGGTTCATTTTGGAATACCGTGGATGATTATTTTAGATAGGGAAAACATGTTCCTTAGTACCTTCTCATCTAGCCTATGGTCTTTGATGGACACCAAGTTGAATAAATATAATGCCTTTCACCCCTAAACAAATTGGAAAATGGAAGTAGTCAACAAGATGATTATACATATATTTCACATGTACAAATCCAAGCATCTAAGTACATGAGATGAGTGATTGTTAATTACCTTGATAGATCTACAAATATAATCATCACAAATACTGAATACACAATATATCCACATATGAATATAGAAGAAACCACACTTTATTATTATCAAACCCTTGAGGTAGGGAAACACCATACAATGGATCCTATTATGGAAGTGATCCTCTCCTATTCACTTTCCTCTTTGAGGGGGCATCCTCCTATTGAGCTACATCTCACAATACAATAATTCTCTTCATGTCCCATTACATTGCTTGAAACCATTTATATAGTGCTAACATCACCTAAGAACATTCTAGAGGAGTTATATTCTAAAAGTAGAAACTTCTAAGAATTCCTTTCACATTTATTATATCTAACTACCCATTTATTATATCTAACTACCATAGTGGGCCTTATTTAATAATATAGTGGACCTAGTCCACCTTACATTGAATGACCTCCACTATTATCACTATGGGCCATCTACCCCCCCCCACTACCTCTCTAGATACCTAAAATTCCATCCCCCTTATGAAAGCATTGTCCTCAATGCTTGATGTAAAACCATATACCAGGGTCCCATGGATAAGTGTGGACCATAGTGCTGAAGTAGACTAGAGAACCAGGGTCCCATTGAGAAATGGAAGCCACCATGCTGAAGTAGTCCAACTGCCATTGTAAACTAGGGTCCCATGTCCAATTTCTCATGTGAACTCCACATAGAATATATCGACASCCAATAACCAACTAAAAATGATGCTCCCCATACTGACACCTATCATGTGGATCCAAATAAGAATATCCATCCACATAGTGGGAAAGGGTGAAAGCTGTATCTGGACGAAACAATACCGTTGTAGAATATGCATGCTGGACACTGGTAATCATAACTAGATCCCGATGTGTCACATTGATGTTCTCTACTGAAGGTGGAGTAGAGTCATCAAATAAAATATGGAAGTGGTTGTCATCCCACAAATGACAACTATCCATATACTAATCATCACAATCATCCTCCAAATCATACCAAGCATACACTTATTGATGATATTCATTCATGATGTCTGCCATAAGATAACTCTCTTGAAGGAGAGCCAATGACCATTGACTATTGTGATAACTATATTTTATTCCTTGTAGGTGGTCATGCATATCAACTTTGACTGCTTCAATCATGTGTAGAATTTCCCTGAGTTCAGAGTTCATATCCATTGGAAATACCACATATAATATACCAAAAGAAAACTATTAAAATGATTTATCCAATGAAACTGATATGGTAGAAATATGAGAACCATATGAAAACTTATGAACTCTTTATTCTCTTCTCCATCACAAAAAAACCCAAACAATAGAACAATAAATAACTGCATAAAATCACGGTTTTTTTTCTAGAAAAACCTTGAAAAATAGTTGAATTTAAAATGCTCATAACTTTACTTCCCGGACTTCGTTTCGACTGATTTGTTTTTTGAAATTGATTATTTTTGTAAGAGGAATTCAAATAACCATTTTTTTTTCCAAATTTATCTCATAAAGCTTCATATCTGAACCTTAAGTGCGCCGCCCTCTTTTTCTTCCCTAGAAAAATTCTGCAAAAAGAGAAAAAAATGTTCCCTTCTTTGGCCAAGGAAAGTGATTTGATACCAAATGTTAAGTACCTTGATAGATATACAAATATAATCACCAAAAATACTGAATAAACAATAGATCCACATAACAATATAGAAGAAACCACACTTTATTATTATCAAACCCTTGAGGTAGTGAAACACCATATAATGGATCCTATTATGGAAGGGATCCTCTCCTATTCACTTGCCTCTTTGAGGGGGAATCCTCCTATTGAGATACAAATCACAATACAATAATTCTCTTCATGTTCCGTTACATTGTTTGAACCCATTTATATAGTGCTACCATCACCTAAGAACATTATAGAGGAGGAATCTTCTAGAAGTAGAACCTTCTAAGAAGTCCTCTTACATTTATTATATCTAACTACCATAGTGGGCCTTATTTAAT
>SNQJ01S0000009.1:104738-128654 GCA_010110895.2 Picea sitchensis | reverse complement strand
ATCTAACTACCATAGTGGGCCTTATTTAATAATATAGTGGATCTAGTCCACCTTACATTGAATGAGATCCACTATTATCACTATGGGCCCTCTCGCCCCCCCCACTACCTCTCTAGCTACCTAACAATGAGAGCCTTCCATATGTTCAACATAGTTATAAAAGATCCCTCCATAACTCTATTGGCCACATCCATTTTCAAGTGTGCTTGGGGTTCTATAAATTTGCCTCCATTGATGTAGCTTTCCATATTCCATCTTCAATGATGTATTCCATGCTCAGAACGAGGCATATAGAGAAACCAAATTTTTTTTAATGGATCCAACACCTCCAAAAATAGGTTCACGATATCTTGCAAAAGTCCAATGCTAAGTGTAGGCAATGACATGAACAACATTGGGTTCCACACAAGTTTTTGGTTGGTGACAAGGTATGGTTTCATTTGTAGAAAGAGATACTCATGCCCCCCCCATAGGAAGATTATACCACTCAGATATGGGACTTACACTATCACAAGGGATGTGAGTGAAAATGATTTTGAATTGTGTATTCCTCCTTTCCTTGGTTTGCACCCAATATTTAATGTGGACCTGTTTGACCATATTTCCCACCTCTGCTAGACACCTCAGAGGTGGCTGAGTAATTGAACCCTATAGAACTCACTCCTGAATATATTGAGTAGTCTATAGTGGATCAGATAATGCACACCAAATATGAAGGGCACCCACCAGCAGAACATACAAATCTATTAGGTTGTCAAAGCATGACAACTTCTTCAACAAGGAAAATGGCTCACGAATATTTAGATTCAACAAATGTTTTCCCATCTACTATGGGAAATCTACATAATGGGGACCATTTTTTCCTAAGGGTGGATGAAAAATCCAGGTGGATATGGGTGGCCACCCACTTCTTCCACTCACTCAAATGATTCTCCATATTGACAATTTATTAGGATTTTCTGGGTCCTAAACTTTCAACGCTGTTTTGAGGCCCTAAACAACATTTTCTGGGAAATTTTAGGTCCTAGGTTTTTCATTGACACACCCACTCATTGCTTCAATATTGTAGTTCTTAGTTAGATATTTCCAACAATATACTATGAATGCCAAAAAAATATTGTATGCGAAACTTTTTCCCTTGGGAAGTTGATGTAGAAACTAACCACCTCAGACCCAAAAACACCTTTTTGGAACTTCACCTCCTAGGATTAGGGTTTTGGACCTTTAGGGTTCTTTATTTATGTTAAAAGGCCATAATTTTTTCCTCTCATATGATATTTTTTCAAATGAGCATAGTTGACATCTCTCTCTCTCTCTCTCTCTCTTGTTAGAGATAAGCTACCACCATTCTAGCCAATTTGTGTTCTATAATATTTCGTTATTTTAGTCATTAATTTAGTTGGATTTTCACTGTATTACTATGCTCTCTGCTATATTATTGTGTGTGTTTCATTTTGTTCCCTATAAAATTTGGATCAATATGAGATATATTTCTTTTCACTCCTTATATAGGACTTTGAATCCTAGTGATGTATCTAACATGGTGAATATGGAGTTGGTTTTGATGGTGAAAATCTCATCTTTTCAATCAAAGGTAAGAACTACTATAGAACCAAGGTCATAATATTTAGCACATAACTCAACAAACTTAGGGAACGTGTATGCCTCAAGGACAAAGTGTTGTGTCAAGGTAGAAGAATAGTGTGAAACTTTTGTAATGACCATATAGGAATTTCCCATAACAGATGCTGATTAGTTTTTCAGAATTCATGAAATTCAAGATAAGGGGGCTACTTGGGTTAGGATATCGATGGACGCATGGGAAATAGAGGATAAAACATCATACTATATGACCTTGTAGAAGACCCATGGGATAATATTTTGGATTTATTTGGAATTATGCAGAGACTAAAACAGAGGAAGTAAAATTAAATAAGGAGTGGAAGTGATTCCCTTGCCTAGGAATTGGGGATGACCCAATTTGCAGCTCGAGTTTGTGAACTCAACCATGGAAAAAATTAATTTTGAACAATGGGATTGCTAATAATGTCATGTTTAATATTGGTCACTAGATATCTTCTTTTTCTCAAATGTTTGCATGAAATGAATGGGATAAAGGCCACATCTTTGACATTAAATGCTTAAGGTGGTAATTTGTGTGCACAAATATTACTACTAGGATCTTTAATTGAAGATTTTCAAAGATTTTTCATATTTATTTTTGTGTTCATGACACATGGAAATGAGTGGTATGCTCTAATATTTTTCCCTAGAGTATTTTCTAAATAATATACATCTTTATTGGTCTATGGGGATTCTCTATAGGGAATATGCACATTGACTACACAAGAATTTTTAATACTAGAGAAAAATTATCCCATGGGCCATCCTTTGTTGTCAATATATCAAGTGAGTGTGATATCAACTATTCATCATTTTTTCTTCTATCAAGAAGATCCCTTCTACAAAATTTCATGGGGGGTTTCCTATCATTGATATGACAAGCAGGAACAATACTGGTGTTATCACTAAAATTTCATCCGCAAATGGTTACAGGAATCCAACATCTTCAAATAGCTATGAGTTCACCCATGAACCAAAATTACCACAAAATCATTTCCAAAAGTTCAAAACTATACAACCAGTGATAAAATTAAGGTGCTCTATGACTACACAGGGCACGCGCGCACATGCGCCATCCAGAAACGCAAGAAAAGTGCACATGCGCACGATGGGCGACTGTGGTCGCTAAAAGCCACACACATCTAAGAATGATGCATTTATGAGATTGGTCGGCCTCCCACCCACTTCTAGTTCAGCTTCCAAGTTGATTTGACATCCAAATCTCGGCTGGATCTGTCTGGGTGGTTGGTCAAAGACCTAAAAATGCCCTAAACAACCCCTTTTCACACTAAAAGATGGTTGCACAATACCTCAAAGTGGTGCTATAAAACAAGGCCATGGGTGCACTACATTTTCAAGGAATTCATTTGCAAGGTTATGCTACTGTTATTCTCTTGGGGAATCCTCTTTTCTCATCAAGAGCATACTAGCATCATTACATTTGGGCAATCCACCTCACCTTTTGAGTGGATTAGCTTGGGATTCTTTCACCATTTCTTTCAAGTTTCAAAGTTGTAAGAATAGCTCAATTGTGGGGGTCTAAGAGCCCTCCCTTGGAGGAAGAAGGGACCCAAAGTTCCCTTTCTTCTTGGTGTTTTCTTTTTCACTAATACAATCCTTTCCATTGGTGACATGAGTCTTATTGGTTTTTTGTTCTTATGTCCTTATGCTCAATAGTTTAGTTGTTATTTATTTTCTTAGTTTAATTCTTAGCTTAGTCTTTTATGTTTCTTTTTCTAACCATTTCCTTTACTGCTGTCTTGCTTAGCTAACCCAACTAAGCTTGTAAACACCTCTGTTTTTCTCATTTAGGTGACAAAGGAGGCACAACAGATAGGCGACTCCACTGGGGAAAGGTATCAATTTCCTACCCCATTTGGGTTTTTCTAGCTCTTCTTTTGGTTTATTTAACCTGCAGGTACCTTAACCGACCCAAGACAACCTGTAAAACACCCAATTCAAAGTCGAATTGAGAGAATTCCATCCAGAATTTTCTTCACCACTCTGTGTTAGGTGTGCGCGGGTTTATTGGCCCACAATCGTGCATCGTGCGCATGTGCACCAAAATTACTGTGTTGTTCAGCGCCCTCTGTGCACCTGTGCCCAAAAGTCTTTTTCGGTTTGCGCATAGGCGCTCAGTGTGCCTCTGTCTACTCTGAGACCCGCGCACCTGTGCAAAAAAATACACATTGTAAGCCTTTTTGTGATTCGGAGAAGGCCCCTAACCTTCTTAAAAATGATTTCATGCATGTTGTAATCTGCACCACACTTAGTTCCCTCTCCATATAAAGGGATTAGTCATAAACACATAGGCACTTAGGGGGTTTAAAATCATTATTTCCTCTTTTGCTTTCATTTTTCCACATGGATGGCTTGCTTTGACTAAAAATATAAGTTGGAATCATTTGTAATCACATAAAACTTGCATTGGGACTAGAAGTTGGATAACAATCGTTTAGTATGCTCTTCTCTCGTGCTTCAAAGCGACCATGAGAATCAGAAAAAGGTTTTAGGATAATTTCATCTCCCTTAAAAAGACTAAAAACTTTAGGAGAGGAAAACAACCCCCTCGAAACTCCTCTTAGTTTACTTTTCAAACACATCTCAAGATTGTAACGGGCCCATACATGCCCACATGCTACAAAGATAGGATAGTGTTGAAATTTACTTTCCTAGATTAAATCAGTAGGGAAGTTTAAAGGTTTTGTAACGGGCCCATACATGTCCACATGATCACAATCTAGGATAGTTTCAAACCTTTCTTAGATTAAATCACAATAGGGAGTTAAAGGAATAGTAACGGACCCACATGTCCACATGCTAGCTTCCTAGGGATTTTTGAATCACGCAAGGTTGTACCAAAGGCATTTAGTTAATTAGGTAATCAACACTTGTAAGGACCAAGCAAAGTCCACATGCAACAAGGTGACACCTAATTCATTAAAACATTGGCACACTTTCACTCATTCACACACAAAAGTCACTTCTCACTCACATAGTTTTCATCTTGAAACGTAGAGGTTAAAGTAAGTTTCCTCCAAAGGGATTCCGAAACACCCCACCCTTTTCTTAACAAAACTATCCACTCCCATTTAATTTCAACGAGATTGGCTCACACCCCCAATCTCTCAAACAATCACATCTAATTTTTGTTCTAAAAACTCACTAAGTTTTCCTCCATAGGAGGTGCCAAAAGAAATATTTTAGTCTAGGTAGGATTTCGGGGATATGCATCCAAATAACTCCCCGTTATCTGGTTCTCACATTGTCAAAACAATAGAAGTTGTCAAATAGGGAACTGTAAATCCTCCAAGTCAAGTGTTCCTAAGACCATAAGGCAAGGAGATACCCATGAAGGGTTGAAGGCCGAGGTCCGGTTGTTCTGTGCATCCCCCTTGAGGCACCCACCTCTTGGATGGGATCTAGCCCGTGACCCATTTCTTAGGCTGAAAATCTAAATGCCACACTTTGAACGAGGTACCTAGTGACCAAATTTTAGGACATCTACCCAGGTGGCAATTGTGGGCTGCAATTGCACCTTGATCGGATTTTGTGTGGCTATTAGGAAATATCACTAGTTCTTTTGGGATATGCCCCCTCTACCCCTCATTATAACTGATCGCTTTATCCTTCACTAGTTTCTCTTCTGGTGGCTTCAGACCCCACTGTCGAGTGCTATTGGAAGGTCCAGTGCTATTTGAGAGGAAGGACGTTACGTCTTTTAAGACACGAGCATTTGTTTTCTTTGTTCCCCCACGCGGACAAACTCCACCTATCCACATATATGCTTCTTTATCATAACACTTTATGTATGATGCACTTCTGATTACATTTTGATTTGGATATATATTGTGCAAAGTTCAAAAAATTGCAAACAAAGGCTCTTGTTTATTTATTACTCTCACCATAATTCACACACATCCACTTAGCTAGTCGGACATCATAGGGGACCCATAGAACCCCCGTCGTTCCAGACGCTTTCTAAACCTCCCTCCTATTCTAGGGGGAGTTCCTAGTCTTGCCACCTCATTGACACCACCTTATCACACTCCAGTGAGTGCCATTGTCTTAGGATCAACTTTGCTTGGTTCCACCTTACTTGGGTCCAATTCCCAAGGTCTACCGCCCACTCGTTCTCCTTTACACGGAAGCAGGGGGCCAACTTCCTCTCACGGGGGAAGTGCAAACCCACCTAGTCCCCCCCAAGGGTCAGGTTCACAAACTACTCACACCATGGTTGGAACCAATCCTTCGCCACCACTATAGATGCCATACTTGGCCTCTCTCAACATACCAGATCTAAGAAAACTCACAAATGACCCTATATTGCATGACCCCACATGGCCTGCAATGCCTACCAAACTACCTTCAGATATCCCCAAATTTGAAGGAAAGGTAGGATATGACCCTGCCAACCATGTCATGACTTTCCACTTATGGTGCTCTTCCAACAACATTATGGATGATTCCATCCGACTACGATTATTTCAACGCACACTCACTGACCCATCAACCAAATGGTATGTAGACGAAAAATTGGGGTCCCATGCGACTTTCGAGTCCTTGGCCAAAGCATTTTTGATCTTCTTCCAATTACCAATCCGCCATGACAATGGTCTCGAACTACTCTCTAATTTTAAACAAACCTCATCCACACATATCGCTGATCACATTCACGAGTGGCGAAAACGACGTAGTTTGTGCAAAGCAGAAACCACCAAACAATAGTGTCTTGATTGGTTTCTCATATCACCTGTCTCTCTCCTTGGTAAAGATTTGGCTTCCACCTTCCCTCAATCAGAAGAAGAAGACACCAGTAAGGCTCAACAATGTGACCTCATCTATTCACAATCAGGGTACTTGTACACAGTACTTCCTGATCTCCCAAAACCCATGCCATTCATCCAAGATAAACTTGGGATGTCTCTCTCAGCAGACGGATTGATTGGTAACACCACACACCACAATCCACAACCCCAACAATCACCAATGTATGGCACACCTCAATATCCACCGACATATGGAGGAACCCCTTATTATCCCCCACCTCCTTATCAACAACCATACCCTGTTGCCCTTCCTCCACCCATCAGTGGACCAACACCGCCACCCACAATACACCCACCAATCCAAACAAGTTCTGGTACTCCCTCTACCTCAGCTTACACTCTAAGTACTAGCGAAATCACCATGCCTTCCTATGTACCTTATGGATCATTACCCCCACAAAATATGTACTTTCCATTTCCTGGCCCTCCACCGCCCATGGCTCCACCACAAGGACACCCACATGCTGGGGTGAATTTTGTTCAACCCCCTCCCATTCAACAATATCAAAAATTCGAACAGCTGAATATGACAAATCCAACCCATCAGTCGAATAATGCAAAAAATAAAGGAAGAAACCAGAACAATAACAACCCAGGTCAAGGCATGAATCACCCCCAACAGAACCAACCTACTAGGGGCAACCAGAACCAAGGGAATCAGAACCCCCAAGGGGGAAACAACAAAAAAAGTCAAGGGAAAAATAAAAATAATCTTTGAACCAACTTCCCTTGTTCCCTTTGTGGTGAGTTCGGTCATTATACTCATCATTGCCCCCAAATTTCTGATTTTAAACGAATGAAAGACTCAGGAAATGGACCACACCCTCCAACACCACCTACCCCTCAGCAGGCCCCACAACAATATGTGCAACAACCATCCCCAGTCGTGATGCAAAATCCCATTCCACACCAAGGAGTGATGAACACCCAACATGACATGCAGCCTACCCCACCACAGTTGGGACAATATCGCAACCCAAACAATCTTGCAGATCGTACTATCCTCCTCACTAGTGAGGAATAAGTCCTTCTACAGATACGTAGTCGTCAATACCGTGCATCTGCCGAGTCTCCTCCCACGCCCCCAGAAACAATCCCCACACCAACGGAACCCCGTTGGTGATTCCTCACCCTAACACCGAAACACCTCTTTGTATCCCTCGCATCCCATTGTGCAGGAATGTCCACAACCCATAGGCTAGGGCGGATCATAATTACAGTTTGGTAGATGACTTAGCACAATCCCCGACTGCCATGTCAGTCTTAGAAGTCCTTCAAACTTGTCCCACTCAACGGAAATCATTACTTTCCACCTTGGGGGAAATCGACCCTACGGATAATCGACTCATCACATTTGATATCGACAACGGAGAACCTTGACTCCCTCTCTCATCGCTTTTCAAATCCCCGTTAAAATTTGGAACATTACAGTTCATCGATGCATCATTGGTGAAGGTGCATCCACATGCATCATGTCCAAGTTAGTATGGCAGAAACTTGGTTCCCCCGAACTCATACCATCTTCCATCACCTTAAGAGCTTATGACAAACGACCATCTTCTCCTAAAGGGATCTTCCAAAATGTCCCTGTAGAACTCGAGGGCAAGACCATTCTCATTGACATTGAAGTTATCGACGCCCCACTCAATTACAATATCTTGTTTGGTCGTAGCTATATGTACGTTATGGAGGCAATTGCCTCTTTCATCTTTCAAACCATGATGTTCCCCCACAACGGGAGGATCATTACAATTGACCAAGTTTCACATTATGAGCCTAACCCTTCTGCCAACATTGATAACATTATCCTTCTCGTCCACACTCATCCTGAAATGTACCCACTCATCGAAATGGGTCCTAGAATTTTCAAAGACCCATCCTTGTTAGGAACTTACCATGGTGCACCACCACTCCTTCATCCTTCCAATAAGGTATGTGTCGTATCATCCAAAGGAACTGACATTGAGGATACCCTTCCTCCCAGGGAGGCTTCTCTCATATTTGACGTCCCACTAGTCACAGAGCCCCTCCCTCACRAGCCTCCTACGGACTTGTCGACTCCACTAGTTCACGATTTCACCTCACCCCAAGGCCATATCCCAGTTTGGGAGACAGTTCCCCAAGCCATTACTCAAATCCCCTTCTTTTACCCTCCACTAGGCATACAAGCTTTCCAAGTAGCCGCAATGCTTACCCTCCCTAATATGATGCTGACAATCCCAGTTTGGTATTTACATCCACTAGAGATTGTCCCTCAACCATCCCTTTCCCTCCAAACCGAAGAAATCCTAATGCAGATTCCCATACTCACTCCCACCATACCCCCTACACCCCCTCTCCCTAACCTCCCTGCCATAGCTGGGGGCAGGCGAAAGAAGAAGGAGCCCACATCTCCACTTCCCCCACATGTTCAACCTCCTTGCATGCTATGTGAGAAAGATGGACACCCAACCAACAAATGCACATCTCTTCCCGAGTTACGTAACCTAATTCAACTCAATCAAACATCATCACCGCTCATCGCTTCCTCCAATATTGCCGCTATCTCACATAACACAAGTAGCAAAGGACTGCAAACCAAATTTGATTGCGCCATATGTTCAGAATATGGCCATTATACACACCATTTCCCAGCGCTACCTCAATTTCGATAGACATTAGTAGCAATACGCCAAAGCTTCTGGAAAGAACCTAGTCCAGTTACATCATCCCCACTAAACATCACTGACATCCATTATGTCATGACTTCAGTCAACGAACGCATGAGGTGACCTTGCTCTCTATGTGGATCCTTAGATCATTTTACATATCAATGTCCTATGATCATTGAATATAGGCAATGCCAAATGACCCTGATTCAAACCCCTGCACCCCATATAGAATCAATGATCAACCTTACCACATCACTAGAGGTTCTTCACATTATTTCTCCTAAACCAGAAGCACTCCCTACTCCTCCATGGTTCTTGGATGACTTATATGAGGATTTACCCCCAAATCCCCCCAATTCTCCCATTCATTTCCCCACGGAAATTTTACACCCAACTACCATTTATAACCCTCAATATCTTGACATTTGGCTCATGATGGGCGAACCATCGCAATCTCATTGCGTCCTCCCTCCTGCCTCTTCACCACTAGAAGATAAACACACGGTGACCATCACCGATATCACTCTTTTAGATCCCTTGTATTCTTGTCAATTCCACTGCGACGAGGACATACTCGAGGAATTAACTACCGCCGACTACCCATGGGATGTGCTACACCATAGAGCACTCTTCCTTTCACAGGAAGCCTTCACGCCTCCTAACCAACACCCCATGTACGCAGTTGAAACCAAATATTTTATCCCATCAGGGCATATCGACTAGTTCAACAACCCCATCCCTACCCCTGATTCTTTTGAAGAAGGCAATATGGCCAACATTTCCCCTACCATCAAAATCGATATTTCCATAAAAAATGGAGTCGTCGAGGAAATCACCATTGACGCCGCATGCACTCCTCAATAAATCACCACCTACAAAGCCCTCTTCCAAGAATACCGAGATATTTTTGCCTGGTCATACACCGAGATTCCTGGCCTTGATCCCTCTATTGTCGAACATTGCATAGATACCTGGCCTAATATCACACCAGTTTGCCAAAAACAATGATCACTACACCTGTCCAAAGCCACAGATATCAAAACCGAGATTGACAAATTGCGCGCTGCTGGGTTCATCTACCCCATTGCCTATACCTCATGGGTTTCCAACCCTATACCCGTTAACAAAAAATAGGGCACTATTTGAGTATGCACGGACTTTCACGATCTCAATCATGCCTGTCCCAAAGACAACTTTCCAATGCCTTTCATCGATTAGATTATTGATGACTGCACAGGCCATGAGGCTTTATCCTTCATGGACGGTTTCTCTGGCTATAACCAAATCCAAATCCACCCAGCTGATCAATACAAAATTACATTCACCACCCCTTGGGGTACTTTTGCATATCGTGTCATGCCTTTTGGCCTAAAAAATGTTGGCGCAACTTTCCAATGGGCTATGACATACATTTTTCACGATCTAGCTCATATCATCCTCGCATACTTGGACAACCTCATAGCTCGATCCAAAAAACGCACCCAACATCTGGATGATTTAGGGATCATCTTCCAATGGTGTCGTCAGTACAACATCCGCTTGAACCCCCTCAAGTGCATATTCTGCGTTACTTTCGGGCGCCTCCTTGGATTCATCATTTCCCAAAGAGGTATTACCATCAAACCCCTCAAAATCCAGGCCATCACAAAAATTCCACCCCCCCAAAATTTACGCCAACTCTAGAGCCTACAAGGAAAAGTTAACTTTTTACGATGATTTGTCCCAGACTATGCCACTCGAGCACACGGTTTCCTTCACTTACTACGCCACGACATCCCATTCCATTGGGATGAACATGCCCAAAAAGCATTCGATGATCTTAAAATGGCACTCTCCAATGCCCCTTTAATTAGTTCACCCGACTATAATCGCGACTATATCCTCTACATATCAGCGTCAACTATCTCAGTAGAAGGAGTTCTCGTTCAAATCGAAAATGACGATCGTGAGCATGTCATTTACTACATTAGTAAAAACCTCTCAGGGCCACCCTTGAAGTATAAACACGAAGAGAAACTAGCCCTTGCAGTCGTCCTCGCAGTCCAGAAACTGCGCCATTACATTCTGCTTCGCACAACCAAATTCATAGAAGATTCCAACCCCATGCAATACTTGCTCAGTCATCGGCAAATTAATGGCAAATTTTCCCGATGGATCGTTATCCTTTAGGAGTACAATCTCGAATTTTCAACACCCAAGAGCAAGAAATCTCTCGTCCTCAACGAACTTGTCACAGCCTTCCCCTCCGATACTACCAGTGCCCCCGTCAATAGCGAATTCCCTGATGAACATCTCTTTTACATCACTTCAGATGATCCTTTGTATGGCGACCTCCTCGTCTACCTCTGAACCCAAAAGTTGGGTAACCACCTCTCACGAGATGACCGTCGTTGTATTCACCACCATGCCCCCCGCTATCTCCTCATCGGAGATATCTTATATAGGTGAGGGATCGACACCATACTCTGTCGATGCTTGACTATTGATGAGGCCAATAGAGTCTTGAATGACTACCATAGCGGCGCATGTGGGGGCCATCTCTCAGGGATGTCCACTGCTCAAAAAATCATCTACACAGGTTACTTTTGGCCTACATTGTTTCACGATTGCATTCATGCCGTGAAGCGATGCGATAAATGTCAGCTTTACACCAACAAAGCACGAGCACCACCTACTCTTCTCCACCCAGTCATTACTGCAGGCCCCTTTTGTAAATGGGGCATCGACTTCATGACTTGTAACCCCCCATCCAACAATGGACACAATTACATCGTTATCGCAGTCGATTACTTCGCAAAGTGGGCTGAATCCATGCCTACCTTCAACAACACCGCTGACACCGCAACACGTTTTTTCTTTAATCACGTCATATCCTGCTTTGGAGTACCACTCGAACTAGTCTCTGATCACGAGAAACATTTCGAGAATGAGATTTTTGTCGAACTCTCATCCTGGTTAGGATTCTCCCATGAGTTTGCCTCACCATATTACCCTCAGCCCAATGGACAGGTCGAAGCAGTTAACAAGGTCCTCAAGACCATGTTACAGTGCACGGTTAACAAACATAAGACCAATTGGCATCATATGTTATTTTCCGCACTATGGGCTTACCGTACGGCCGTGAAAATGACCACTGGTTTCACCCCATTTTATCTAGTCCACGGTGTCGAATCCACTCTTTCTATCAAGTGCGAAATTCCCACCTTACACACCGCAATTGAGATATTACCCGACACTGCTCCAATGGAGCAGCGTTTGCTGCACTTAGAGTCCCTGGATGAAGATTTCCGATCTTCATTACATAATAATGAGGCAGCCAAAATACGGTCAAAGGCCACCTTTGATCGCCATGTCAACCTTCGCTCATTTAACGAAGGTGGCCTCGTCCTTGCTTACGATATCGCTCACGATACCCTCGGTCATGGCAAATTTGAGTCCCTATGGCTTGGCCCCTACATTATCCAACATTGCCTCACCAAAGGTGCATACATCCTAGCTTCTCCCGAGGGCCTCTCTCTCAAAGAACCCGTCAACGGGTTATACTTAAAGAAATTTTACACCTAAGCGTCGCCATTCTACATTAGGTTATTTTATAGTGTTTTTGATATTTTTTCCATACCTCACGTCTAAACTATCATTTGTGTTATTGACAGATGCTTCCTCAAGAATCCTACCACATCGATTACGCTGATGGTGCTAACCGCTGAACACAAAATCTCGCTTCGACAACTTGGGCCCTCTATTCCCCCTCACATGAATTGCTCCACTCTAGCGGCATATGTTTGGTTTCAACAACCAATAACCAAGCCGAGTACACCGTCATCATTGGCCTTCTCGCTGATGCCATCCATCATCATATTCATCACCTTAATGTCTTACTTGACTCCCAATTAGTCATTCTCCAGCTCAACAATGTGTACCGTGTCCGCGATCCTTGCCTCTTTCGCAAATTCCTGCAAGTTAGACTTTTATCTCGACATTTTGATTTCATTACATTTACACATATTCCAAGACAATTTAATCAAATTATAGATAACCTAGCTAACATTGTACTTGATTGGCATTTATCACATCAAGATACCTTTACACACACATAAACCATCAAGATTATGTCACAACATATATGGATTAGACATCATCAATAACATTAAAAAAAAATAATGCTCACACACATGTAAACACCACAAAGACCCCAAAATGTATATCCATATATATATATATATATATATATATAAATTGGTCCACAGTGCCATCAAAATGTTTACATACACATAGAATACATCATATACAAAATCCGTAGGCCAGTGAAGCACCTCGGTCCAAAACTGGTGTCACTGCACCAAAATGGGCTCACTAGCCTATATATAATATACAAAAGTACATAGAAAGACACTCATGGTGCCTCTAGAGAACCACCTCTTGGTCCTCCCTCAGGCGGTGGTGCCCCACCCACTATCGATCCCTCCAGACCTAGAGGTAGCCGCCCGGTCATCGCAGCACCTGCTACTGTTGCTCGCCGAACCACGGTCCACCACATCAACGACACTCCCACACACTACTCCAGGAAGCCCTCGTTCTAGATGCATGACCACATGCCCTCAGGCACTCCCTGCAGCACCACTTCCAAGCGGCGATGAACATCCTCAAAATCTCCCCCGGCCTCAGCCAAAGGAGCATGCGATGGCCTTGCACTAGGGTCATCGAAACGACATCTCCTAGCCACTCTCCCCTTGCTCGCTGGTCTCGCCTCAACATCCTCGTGCCGTCGTCTCTCACCCGCCCGCGACTCCCCCCATAGAGGCCTCACTGACCCCTAACAAGTCGACCCTCTCACTAACTCAACCTCATGCCCGCGAGGTCCCACATCTGCACATACAAACAAACAAAGGATAGCATCAACATCCATCTATACATAAATAGATAGGTCATACTATCTCAAAAATCAACATATCAAACAAATCAAAAACATACCTCGGTGGTCAAAAACCTCTCCCGGAGGTAACACCATATCCAGATCACCCCGGAAGTCAACTCCACAGTATGGATATTGCAATATGATCTGTGGCATCTGCTGCCACAACTATGCAACCTCAGCTGTGAAAAAATGGCCACCCTCACCACCACCGTGGCGAATCAAAATCTGCGACCACCTTATCAGTCGCGACTCTCACGCACTAGGCATGCCCAATAAAACTCTAGGGTGAAACATCGACACCGTCTCCAAGAACCATTCCACCAATATGGACCCAAAGGAAAAATCCTCTTAGTCCGCAAACCGACACCTGTCGAGCTGCCCAACCATCTTGGCATGCAACATCAATCCCCAGGTAAAGTTCTCTCCCGCTAATGCCCTCCCCATAATATTCAGCTGACCACCACTGATCTGCTGAGTCACAAGGGACCCATAAACCCTCACAACCATCGCTGCTACAAAGTGGTGAACCAAAGAATCAATCACCTCGATACTCACTATGGAGCCTGACATAAAGTCATCTCTCGAACAATACCTCCAGCCCAAGGTAGCTAGCTGCCCGTCCCCAGGTAATACAGGCTTCACCGGTAGGGGCGTTCCCCGAAAAGGGAGCCTAGTAAGAAAGTACACATGCTCCACCACAATGAAGGCTAGCTGCTCACCTTGCACCATAAAACAATGAAGATCTGGACTCCACATCTGGATCAAAAACTATAGAAGGTACTCCTAGGCCCGGATCAAGGGGCACTAAAAAAAACTCAGCATCCCACAAGCTGCCAAAGTAGCACGAACCACCGACTCCTCAATAGCCACGACCTCCCTCATCTATGACCAGTATCGTTCTCGCCAATGAACCGGCATCATCCCAATACTCACCTGCAACCACATAAATCCAGTCCTAGATCAGCCATCTCGAACATAAACACATTAAATATCCAAAAAAATATAAGTTTTTCACTCATCAGCCTTGCCTCCAAGGCGCGACTGTTTAAACCCACAAGCGCGCACACATGTGCGCCTGTTCACCCCACAAGTGCGCACACATGCGTGCCTGTTCACCCCACAAGCGCGCACAAATGCATGCCTGTTCATCCCACAGGCACACATGTTTTCACACCTGCCTACCATACAGAGGCGCCTTCATGCGCCCCTGTCAGGTACACAGGCACGCATCACAACGCACCCATCCACCACACAGCTGCGCACCCATGCGCAGTTGTTTAGCTAATAGGTGCACATACAATGCGTGCCTTTTTTCCCCCTTGGGGCACACCCATGTGCAGATTATCGGATAATAGGCATGCACCCATGCACGCATATTTTTGGATCGCCCGTGCACTGGAGGGCCCACACCCACAAAACTCCCTGTACGACCCTCCGTACATGCCCTGCCCACAAAAAGAAAACCTAAATCTATGCATGATGATCAGACCACTAACCTAAATCTCGATGGTCCTGAATCGGCTACCTCATTCTCCTAGAATCTCCAAATCTCCTCTAAATATCTCTCGTCCACTCACTCTGACAGCAGGTACAAATGAGGTGGCAATGTGGGCCCTACAACTATATATAGTCCTTTTTGCCAAACTTCCAGACCCCATTCTGGGAGCTCCGTGTGTCCGTTTTTCGATACCTCTTCAGACACGGGATCAGTACCCCGTCCTCTACATCAAGACAATCCTCATACTACTTTTCATCCTTAGCCCCCGGGGAGCCATTTTTTCCCTACCCTGTCCAGGTATGCATGCTCACGTTCAAAATTATCAAATAAATGCTTGTATGTTCGATTCTCTTCAGATATTGTTCACGTCGGGTATTTGGTTTTCATATGTGCAGGTACTTGGTCATCATACATCAGAGCAACCCCTTCAGGTATATAATGAACACTGGCATGTAATCATTCCCTCTGAATCTCAATTGCATCTCTAGTCACACCCTCTGAAATTTTCCTTTAGGGTCCACATATACGGCTTTGCAGTACCGCCACCTCCATTGCATTTTTTGTACTATCACCTGGTAGCACTCTCCCCCACATGAGTTGTCCCATTCATAGACCCCTTGGCACTTTGATACTCATGCTATTTTCAAACCTTTAGGAGTGGGAGTCTTGATAGTCTTACATCATGTCGCAAATCAGCCACATATTCCTTCTCCTCATTTTGCTAGCCTACCCACTGGAATCCCATGGAACTTCCTCACAGATTATTTTGACTGCACTTCTGCAGCCTCATTTACCATCCATTTTTCCCATCATCAGTCTGCCCATCCTCAGATTTCCCTCCATACATTACCCTACTACAGAAACTAGCATATGGGCCCCCTCACCCTCCACTTGTTTTTTCTACCAACTTGCTCCATCTCCAGGCCAAGCCTTCTTACACTGGGGCACCCGTTTCTGTATCTGCATTATTATCCCCAAATATTTTTTCATTCTTTTTGTAATTAAGCCGTTATTTCCAGCCTGTTACATATCTTTTTGTCGTCACCTTTGGTGACCTTCTTGGCCAATGCAACCCATGTCTCCCTTGGTTGGGGCACTCCTTATCATCGCCTCCTATTGACATCATCCATATCCTCTGAGTACCCCACATGCCACCTTCCTCTGTTCTCTGATTTTGTTCACTTTGTCCCGCCTCTGGCACAACGTATCTGACGTCTGGTTGTCCCCCTGACACTCGACCTAGTTGAATGGTTGCGGCCACTTATACTTCGCATATATCCCCAACCAAGGGAAATCTTGAGTCTCCACACATCTTGACTTCGTCCATGTACCTCCTTAGTTCCTAACTTCACCTAGTAGATTTCACGAAGCCCTTTTCTTCTTGGAGTTGCGTCCCCCTTTTGTCGACATCAACACAATTTCTAGAAGGGTGACAGTATCTTGACTCTCATTTCCTTTCCAATGAGAGGTCTCGAATGACATAGGGAGAACCATAATTTCTCCCCGCTGTCATTGCCCCCCATAACATTCGACTTCAACACTTTATCATGTTACAGTGGGTCTTACTTGGCGACTATTGCAGTTGTGTCTTATATTTTCCGAAGACCTCTGAACTTGGCTGGGCTATTAATGCCTGTAAAATTTGTGATACTTATTACAAGTTTCATTGCCTACTATTCAGAGTATGTTCCTCCTCAGAATTGTCCTCTACTTTTATCACAACCTCCCCCGAGGGTGCTGCAATTGTCTACATCAACACACCATTTCAGTTACTATACAAACACTCTTCTTTTTGAGTTACATGACACGAGCATGGGGCATCCTGCCTCATTTGTACACATTTTATTTTACACACCTTACAGAAGGTTGGGTCCTACAGGTTCCCTTCTCCCTCCAACGGGGTCACTCTTGATATTCTCACTATCACTCTTTCTTACAACGATACTCTTAGTAGAAGAAACATTGATGAATTTTGGCTATACGTATGCTCCTAACCTCATCCATTAGGGGGCATCTGTTATCACTGAAATTTCATCCGCAAATGGTTACAGGAATCCAACATCTTCAAATAGCTATGAGTTCACCCATGAACCAAAATTACCACAAAAGCATTTCCAAAAGGTTCAAAACTATACAACTAGTGATAAAATTAAGGTGCACTATGACTACACAGGACGTGCGCACACATGCGCTATCCAGAAATGCAAGAAAAGCGCACATGCTCACAATGTGCGAATGTGGTTGCTAAAAGTCGCGCACATATGAGAACGACACATTTATGAGATTGGTCGGCCTCCCACCCACTTCTGGTTCAACTTCCAAGTTGATTTGACATCCAAATCTCAGTTGGATTTGACTGGGTGGCTGGTCAAAGACCTAAAAATGCCCTAAACAACCCCTTTTCACACTAAAAGCTGGTTGCACAATACCTCAAAGTGGTACTATAAAACAAGGCCATGGGTGCACTACATTTTCAAGGAATTCATTTGCAAGGTTATGCTGCTGCTATTCTCTTGGGGAATCCTCTTTTCTCACCAAGAGCATACTAGCATCATCACATTTGGGCAATCCACCTCACCTTTTGAGTGGATTAGCTTGGGATTCTTTCACAATTTCTTTCAAGTTTCAAAGTTGTAAGAAGAGCTCAATTGTGGGGGTCCAAGAGCCCTCCCTTGGAGGAAGAAGGGACCCAAAGTCCCCTTTCTTCTCGATGTTTTCATTTTCACTAATACAATCCTTTCCATTGGTGACATGAGTCTTATTGGTTTTTTGTTCTTATGTCCTTATGCTCAATAGTTTAGTTATTATTTCCTTTCTTAGTTTAATTCTTAGCTTAGTCTTTTATGTTTCTTTTTCTAACCCTTTCCTTTACTGCTATCTTTCTTAGCTAACCCAACTAAGCTTGTAAGCACCTCTGTTTTGCTCATTTAGGTGACAAAGGAGGTGCAAAACCTGGGCATTCACAACTTTTTCTTTATCGGATCCTTTCCCATTTTCCAAATCCCACGAGTGATCCTCCACTATTAATATGATGAGTGGGAGAAATCATGGTTTTTTATGACTGATCTGTAAACTTCTGTGGATATTCCATTAGAAAAAAATATTACATTGGATCTTATAATATGCTGAAATATTTATTATGCAGGTTTATTTCCTTGGATCTCATATTTGTTATCTCTAGCTTATTGATCTATTTTTTTTTATAGAAAATAACTGAAATATGAAAATAAAAGAATGTGAAAAATGAAATAACACCATCCACACAAATAAACACAAGATTTACCTTGGGAAACCCAATACATGAGAAAACCCAGCTCGAAGGTGAGGCCTATGCTCTATTCTCTTTGCTTTAGTTACAAAAATGAAAATATAAAGGAATGGACACTCACTATGGATTTTCCTATGACATTGTGGCTTGAAACGCTGCTACATAATCTTTTCCCTCCATTATTATGCCCTAAAAATACCACTCCTATATGTTTTTACTTAGTTATGGAAAAATTACAATACCAAATAATGGAACCCCTTCTCCTTCTCCTTTTGGTGGCTTGATATTCAACATAGCGCGACAATCGTCTAGGGTGAGGGTTTTGTCTTCTTCAACCCTCAATTAGTGATAAGGTTTGGACCTTATAGAATATTATTGAAAATTCACATGTTCCTATCCCCACACATTTGTGTAATGAGGGTTGACTTGGCATCCACTCGTACCATGATGGTCAACAAGGTATGTCAACTTATGGGAGGCATAAGTTTTTGATACAAAATCCAATCAAGGAAATTATTGCACTGTGGGATAGGTATCGATGCATAGAATATGAAATCTTCTTCCAAATAAAAAAAAATTCCATTTGATGCATTTTTTTCCTCAGGTTGTTCCTAGTGAGGGAAGAATGCTAAGGCACCCTTTGAATCTTAGGAGAAGCCTCTCCTACTTTAGGCTCTCTTTGAAAAATCCAGAAGCAAGAGGGGGTAACCCTTTGTGACTTAAATTAAAAGGAATAAAAGTAGGTATGAATAAAACCATTATTATAAGTCATTCCAAATATCTTAATAACACCAAAAAATGATTCTAAACAAGGCAAATTTACCCAATTCTTGTTTAACTAGATATGAGTTTAAAACATATCAAATATGAGATAAACCAAAATAAAATTAATTTGATTTAAAAAGAAACGTATTCTCAAGAAAATAAATTAATCACATTAAGTAAATAAAGAAGTTAAACTAGATCCATTACAATATAATTCCATGAAAAACATCTGCATCCATACACAACAACAAATACTTGGTGTATTTAGGTTAACAAATATTTTTCACTGAAATCTTAAAAGAATGATAACAACATAATAACCTTGTATGTTAAACTAGAATATTTATCATCTATATAATGAATTAGCTTCAAGGAATAATCATGTCAAACCAATGAAACAAATTCATGCTGTAATCAATAGATAATCATACAACAAAATTTAAACATATCAACAAAATAAAACACAAATACAACATAATGCCAACATGAATTAGTGTCGAATCTTATTTCAAATCATTAAATAAATATTGTGAAAACACCTGAAGGACTACACAACCTCGTCACCGTGAGTTCTTGGAAAGCGATTTACGACTTTCTAGAAAATGTCGATCCTTTTATAGTCTTCAAAAGATACTTTTATAAGTCTTTTTCATAACTGTCAAAATAACTAACTTTAAACTAAAACATTAAATAGACTTAACTAAAATAAGTAATTCTATTTTTCATCTTTAGACCAACTTGAATTTTCTTGACAGGAGGAGGATTTCCAGCTATCATCTCTCTAATAATCATTTTGTTTCCTTTTTGGGTTGCTTCTCTTTGAGTTTGACTTTGATTACTTGTTTTTGTGATACTTGGTGTTGCTTTGATCATTTCTTCATTTTCTTCTTCAGTTTGTGCAACCATTTAATGTCGGAGGTTCAAAGGAAAAAGATTAAACCTATGAATGTTGTTCCATTTAGCATTTGTTGGGAATGGTTTCTTTAGAATTTTTCTATACAATATCTCAAGTTTTGTAGTCGTGGAATAAGGACTGGAAGGATGACTTGTTAGGAAATCAATGAGCATTGACAAAATAGTAAAGTCTTTTCCCAAATAATTAACAATAGTTTTTCTTGAGAATACTTCATTTTCCTCCATGCCAAATAACATATCATCTCAACAAGAAAATAAAATCCATGTATAAGAATCCTTTGAATGTAGCCAAGGATAAATCTCCTAAGGATATGGAAAATTGAACCTTTTGATCTTCCTGAATTGCCTCTTAAGTTAATGATTGACTGATGAACTTCCTCAATCTTCTTGATGGGAGATTTAAGCAATTATTCCTTTTCTATAACATTTGTGACATTTGTTACTGCTTCAATTCTATCTCTAACTCTGGATGGTTTTAAATCTTGGTCGGAGAGGGAATTCATGAATTCAATTATCCTTTTTGCTTGCGGTATTCTCTTCTCAATGTCAGACATATGATTACTAATATCCAATTGAGAATTATTTATGTTGATGGTCTCACAATGCTGATGTAGTTCAAGATAAAATATAAACTGATCCATCACATGGATGATTTGGTCCTAAAGTATTTTCCTTGTTTCCACTAAGTGTTATGTTCCGACCAGTTGTTCTAATGTATCCTCTATCAATTTATTCAAATTTTTGTTTTCTTTCCAACAAAGTATTAATACTTTGAGTTTTTTGTTCGAGTTGTTCTTCAAGCTCCTTTATATACTTTTCTCTCTACTGATTTCTTTCCTGATGATATGTAATTTTATTTGAAGCCATGACAGGTAATATCAAATTAGTTGAAGAATCATGAACTTGACTCCCTTGGTTAATTTTATTAATCTCTGATGTATATTTTTTTCTGGAGATTTTCTTTTCTGTTTTTAATCCAACAAATTCTTTAGCTAGTGTAACAATATTTTCTTTCAAGTAACATTCTCCGACTGTGATTTTTCTCTTGCTTGATAGGCTTCAATCAACTCTTGAGACTCAGTAAGTTGAAAATGAGGAATTTTCAACTTAATTTTCATCTCCTTTTCCTATTAATATAGAATCCATTTATAGTTCATGGATACTATTTTAGCATCAACGATTGATGCAATTTGACTTTCCAACTCCTTGACTTTGTTAGATTTGATCCCGTTAATAGACCTTTCATTATCGAGCTGCTGAGATAATTTGATTACTACACTTTGTAACTTTCTTACATTCATAGATGATTATATCAACCTTCTGGAAATGATATCAAATGTTGGTATGTGCCATTCAACTATATCAAGATCATTTATTTTACTAAGATCTAATCCAACAGAGGTAGTCTTGTATTCTATCAAATCTAAACCTTTATTTTATTCAGGTTGCATAACTAATAAATTAAATTGATTATTTTTTATATCTGTTGAAGTTATGAATCTAGATATCGAGAGTTCTTGGGAATAGGATGGAGTGTTATCCTTAGTCATTAAGGATTTGACCAAAGAGTTCTTTGTATATGATGAGCCTTGATTATTTGATGACAAAATCTGCTCATTCTTTAAAGGTAGACTTGAGGAGACTATAATCAAAGGTCCTTCTGACTTCCTTTGTTTTAGTTCTCCAAGAAAAGAATCAACTCGTTCTGAAATATATTCCTGAATATTTTTAGTTTCTTTTTCTATTGCTTCTAGTGATCCAGAATCGGATCTAGAGCCAAGATGGGGTTCAGAAAGGCCTAAAAATTAAAGTGCTCAGAATATCTTCAAAATATATGTGTACATAGGACTTGACGTTACAAACCCAACACAACTCGAACAGGCTCAAATAAACATTGTATGACCAAGATATCACGATCTGTTCATTTTGCCAAACATGCAAAATTTGATGACTGTATAGTCTGTACAATGCCACGTGGCAGCTGACTGTACAGGCCATACGGTCGTACAAATGATGTGGAAGGGTGCATTGGTGTTGACTGGGAAGTTGTAGGAGGACAGGTGGACGAGCCAGAGTGTGACACATGGCACCACTGCAAGGGTGGCATGTGGCACAGGTTGATGTGGTAAGGCCATACAACCGTATGACACATGGCAGTTGGCTTACGTGGTAGGTACAGTGGATGATGATGTGGAAGACACATGGTTGGAATATGTTTGAATCATGCATTGAGACATGGAATTACTGTTGGTGTATGGTACAGTGCCACATGGCACCCATTTATTGGTTGATCGATTTTGAAAAAAATATTTGAGGGTCCATGGGGGTCGAACCGTGACCTCCATGGGAGGCCAAGAATTCACGTAGGCCAGGATACCAACCTTCCTACCTAATAGTTCTTACCCTATAGTGGCGCCACAACTATTTAAGTTTGATTTTATGCTAAGTTTGGTAGAGTAAGGGTTGGGGCCTAACCCCAACCCTGATGTATTCCATGAAACTGAACTATATGTTCACAACGTTGTTTGTTTGGTGCAGATTTGTTATGGAGTGGTCTAGCCTCAATGCATGTGACCTATGCATAAGACCAATGGCATATATGTGTTGTCATGGATAATGGGTTGGAGCCTAGCCCCCACTTACGTGACGTATACCATAAGACCCGGTGTTATATCGTTGTTGGAGAAGATAAGGGGTTAGCCTTGGTCAGTCGGGCTTGCCTTCCGACCAAGGGCATAACCAATGACCTATTGACCAGGGGGATAAACTGTTTGGGTGCATGGAGCATTGACCGTTGGACCATATGGCCATGCCATGAGACCAACACCCAGAATCAGAGGGGGATAACGAATCAACGCTAGTCCAGGGCCACATGGAGGCGCCCATGTGACCAGGAGCATGGAAAAACGGGGATGCACCATGATATTTCTCAATTGTGGGTTATTTAACCTTATGTTGTGATTTCTTTATGGATTTTCAGCCTGTTTGGGGGGATTTAATCCATTTTTGGGAGATCTTGGTGTTAGAAAAACAGGACCACGGAGCAATAAAATAAAACAAATGAGGAAACAAAACAAAAAATATACACACTACAAGAGAGACACAGATTTATGTGGTTCACCCTGTGTGGGCTATGTCCACCAGAGAAATTGCCAGGTCCTTTCGTTATTATTATCCAGCAAAATGAAGGGATACAACCTACATCAAAACCCGTTGTAACTTCCTCTTCTTTATCTCATAGTCTCCTCTCTCAGAATACAATACTCACCAACCTACATAGCTGCAATACATTTCCCTCATAAAAGAGGGTTTCCTTATAGGGGAAAAAAACCCTAACATAATCTCTATCGTTAGATCTGCGACCTTATAATGAACGGTCCATATTTACAATGAAATTACAATATACTTTTACAAGGCAATTTTTGCTTCGGGGGCTTTGCCCCCGAACACCC
>SNQJ01S0000009.1:94249-104728 GCA_010110895.2 Picea sitchensis | reverse complement strand
TGGTAGTTTTGGCCGTTAAATTTCTCGACCCTAAACTTTCCATCTTCCGACATTGCTCCCACTCGAACCAGGAACCCTCTTTTCCTGCGAGTTACCTTACACTCTGATACCAGTTGTTAGAATAACAGGACCACAGAGCAATAAAATAAAACAAATGCGGAAACAAAACACATAAGATACACAATACAAGAGAGACACAGATTTACGTGGTTCACCCAGTGTGGGCTACGTCCACCAGAGAAATTTCCAGGTCCTTTATTTATTATTATCCAGCAAAATGAAGGGATACAACCTACAACAAAACCCGCTGTAACTTCCTCTTCTTTCTCTCACAGTCTCCTCTCTTAGAATACAATACTCACCAACCAACACTTGGGCCTTTTTTTAGGCTAGATCTTGGGGAGAAGTTGGGAGGTGGTTACCAACTTCAGTCCTATATAAACCAGAGGCTTTTGAAGCCATGAGGGGATATTCAAAATAGGAAAATTCTGTTGAATTTTTGAGGCAAAACCATTTTTATGCAGGGAAGCTATTGGGAAGCACACCTTTGCGGGCCATTTCTCAGAGCTTCGTTCATCCGATTTCGGTGCCGTCAGTTTTGATGGGTTCTTGAGATATAGAAGAAAAAAACTAGCTCATTTTTATAATCCATTGTCACTTTGATGATTTACTTGAAAATCTTTGAACAAAAATAAGAAATCCTCACCCACTGAGACAAAGGCCCAGAGATGTAGGCGAGATTTTCGAACTCCATTATCACTTTGGTGTTTATGGTTTTCTATTCTTCATGATTATGTTCATCTGTGTATATTTATTAATGGATGCTATGTTTCCTCTTTCATTATTTTTCCTAATTGGTAAATAAACACGTTCTAAATAACTCAACCATTGTCGTTTAAAAAGATTGTTATCACTGAAATTTCGTCTGCAAATGGTTACAAGAGTCCAACATCTCCAAACACCTATTAGTTCACCTGAAGCCCTAAAAAAACATTTCCAAAAGGCACAAACTATACAACTAGTTATAAAATTGACATGTGTAGAAACACTACAGGAATCACGCACATGTGTGCAGGCCAAAAAATCCAAAAGAGCGCACATGCGCGTTATTGTATGATAAAATCCATGCACTCCTGTGAAAGTTACATTTATGGTTCTTGTCGGCCCCTCACCCACTTCTGGTTCAACTCCCAAGTTGATTTGACCCTCAAATCCAATCTAAATCCTAGTGGAGGGCTGGTTAAAGACCTAAGGGTGCCCTAAAGGGCCCCTTGTTCACACTAAAGACTTGTTGGATAATGCCTCAAAGATTTGCTATAAAAAGAGGCCATGGGTGCACTATGAATTCAAGAATCTCATTGGATTTTTATGCTGCCTCTATTCTCGTAAAAGGAACCTCTTTCCTTCTTGGAGCATACTAGCATCATCTCATTAAGCTATTCACCTCACCTCTTGAGGGAATAAGCTTGGATTTCTTCACCATTTACTTTCTAGTTTTCCTTTTGTAAGAAGAGCTCTCACATAGGTGACTCAAGAACCCTCCCTTGGAGGAAGAGGAGAACCATATTTCTCCTCTTTTTCTTTCATTTTCCACATGGATGTCTTGTTTTGATTGTAAAATTTAAGTTGAAATCATTTGCTATCACATATAGAAACACATGCATTGGGACCAGAAATCAAACTTCAATCATTGAGTATGCTCTTCTTTCGCACCATAGAGCGATCTTGAGAATCATAAAAATGATTGAGGGAAGGTTTCATGTACCTCAAACAAAATCTTTAGAAGAGTACAAAGCCCCCCTAGGGCTTCTCTTAGTTTCTTTTCAAAACATCTTAAATTTGTAAGAGCCCATACATGCCCACATGTAGCAAAGATAGGATAGTTTTTGAAGCTACTTTCTTAGTTTACATCACTAGGGGAGTTTAAAGATTATTGTAATGGGCCCATACATGCCCACATGCTTGCAATCTAGGATAGTATTTGGAAGATTTCTTAGATTAAATCACATTAGGGAGTTTAAATGATTGGTAAGGACCCACATGTCCACATGCTAGTTCTTTAGGGACTTTAAAATTTCGCAAGGTTGTACCAATGGAATCTAGTAAGATAGGTAATCAAGACTTGCAAGGACCACACGAAGTCCACATGTTGCAAGGTGACACCTAACTTATTAAAAAATTGGCACATTTTTTCACTTGCTCACACACAAAGTCACTGATCACTCACATAATTTCATCTCGAATTTTGGAGGTTGAAGTAGGTTTCCTCCAAAGGGATTCTGAAATGTCCCACTATTTCTTGAGGGAATTATCTACTCCCACTTAATTCAAATGAGATTGGTTTACACCCCCAATCTCTCAAACAATCACATCTAATTTTTTTCTAAAAACTCACTAAGTTTTCCTCCACAAGAGGTGCCAAAATAAATTTTTAGCCTAGGTAGGATCTCGGGGGTAGGCATCCAAATAACCCCCCGTTATCCGGTTCTCACATCTTCAAACATTAGAATTTGATGAATAAGGAACTTTAAAATCCTCCAAGTCAAGTGTTCTTAACACCATAAGGAAAGGAGATACACGTGAAGGGTCGAAGTCCAAGGTCCGGTTGTTTTGTGCATCCCCCTTGAGGCACCCACCTCTTGGATCCATCCCATGACCCATTTATGAGGCCGAAAATCTAAATGCCGCACTTTGATTGAGGCACTTAGTGGCCAATTTTAGGACATCTACCCAGGTGGAAATTGTGGGCTGCAATTGCACCTTGATCGGATTTTGTGTGGCTATTGGGAAATATCATCAGCTCTTTCAGGATATGCACCCTCTACCCCTCATTATAACTGATTATTTCATCCTTCACTAGTTCCTCTTCCGGTGGCTTTAGACCCCACTGTTGAGTGATATTGGAAGGTCCAATGCTATTTGAGAGGAAGGACATTATGTCTCTACATGACACGAGCATTTGTTTTCTTTGTTCTCCCACGTGGGAAAAATTCACCTACCCACATGTATGTTTATTTTTCAATTGATTTATGTATGATGCTCTCTTGATTACATGCGATTGTGAGATATATTGTGAAGGTCCATATTATACAAGTCTCTTATTCATTTGCTTCTCTCATCACCATTTTGCACACATTTCACTTTTCTAGTCGGACATCATAGGGGACCCACATAATCCCCGTCTTTCCAGATGCTTGCAAAATCTCCCTCCTATCCTAGGAGAATTTCCTAGTTTCACCAACTCACCGAACCAACCATATCACACCCTTGTGAGTACTACCATTTTGGGATCAACTTTACTTGGTTCCACTTTACTTGGGTCCACTTCCCAAGGTCACCCATACACTAGCTCTCCTTCACAAGGAGGCGGAGGGTACACTTCTTCCCAAGGAAGAAGTACACCCCCACCAAACCCCCCTCAAGGGTCAGGTCCACTACCTGCTCACACCATGGCTGGAACCAATCCTCCACCGACACTCCACATGCCATATTTGGCCTCCCTTAATGTACCAGATCTGAGTAAGCTCATGAATGATCCTATATTGCATGACCCCACATGGCCTGGAATGCCTACCAAACTACCTTCAGACATTTCCAAGTTTGAAGGAAAGGTGGGAGAAGATCCCACCAATCATATCATGACCTTCCACTTATGGTGCTCTTCAAACAACATCATGGACAACTCCGTCCGATTAAGGTTATTTCAGTGAACATTCACTGGGCCATCAACCAAGTGGTATGTGGACGAAAAATCAAGGTCCCCTGTGACTTTTGAATCATTAGCCAAAACATTTTTAACCTTCTTTCAAAGAATAGTTCATCATGACAATGGTCTCAAACTACTTTATGAGTTTAAACAAACCTCAGCCACACATATCGCCGACCACATTCACTAATGGTGTCAGCGACGTAGTTTATGCAAAGCAGAAACCACCAAAGAACAATGCCTCGATTGGTTTCTCAGATCACTTGTCCCTCTCCTTGCCAAAGACGTGGCCTCCACCTTCCTCCAAACTGAAGAGGAAACCATTATCAAGGCTCAACAATATGACCTCATTTATGCAAAGTCAAGATACTTATACACAGTACTACCTGACGCCCCGAGACCCGAACCATTCGGCGAGGACAAACTTGGGATGTCTCACTCAGCGGATGGATTGATTGGTACCACAACACACCACAACCTGTACATCCAACCACCACCCATGTACGATACTCCTCAATATCCACCAATGTACGGAGGACCCCCTTTTTACCCTCCCCCCTCTTATCAGCAGCCATACTCTGTCGGCGTCCTTCCACCCATAAGTGGACCCTCGCCGACACCCATGATGTGGCTAACTATTCAACCAAGTTCTGGTACCCCCTCTACCTTAGCCTACACCCTGAGCACTAGTGAAAGCGTTACACATTCCTATGTAACCTATGTATCATTGCCACAAAATAATCCGTATTTTCCATTTCTTGGTCCTCCACAACCCATTGCTCCTCCACAAGGACAACCACATGTTGGGGTTAACTTTGTTCAGCCCTCTCCCATTCAACAATTTCAAAATTTTGAACAACTAAATATGGAAAATCCATCCCATCAGCTGAATAATGCCAAAAAGAAAGGAAAAAAACCGAAACAATAATAACCCAGGACCAGGGGCAATAACCCCCAACAAAATCAACCTGTCGGGGGCAACCAGAACCATGGAAACTAGAACCTCCAAGGGGGAAATCAAAACAAATGCTAAGGGAGGAACAACAAAAACAACCTCCAGACAAACTTCCCTTGTTCTCTTTGTGGTGAGCATTGTCATTATATTCACCATTTCCCCCAAATTGTTGACTTCAAACATATGAAATATTCCATGAATGTGCCATGTCCTCCAGCGCTGCTTGCCCCTCAGCAGGCCCCACAACAGTATTTGCAGCAACCACCCTCGGTGGTGTTGCAAAACCCTATTCCATACCAAAGTGTGATGAATACCTAGGAAGATATGCATCCTTACCCACCACAAATGGGACAGTATCAATTCCGTAGAAATATGACAGATCACACTATCATCCTCAATAGTGAAGAATAAATTCTTATACAAACGCGCAGTTATCAATACAACGCACCCTCTGAAGCTATTGCCACAACTTCAAAAGAAGCTCTAGTTACAATCAAACAACCTTTGATGATTCCATGCCCTAACACTGAACTACCCATTCATATTCCTCACATCCCATTACGATGAAATGTCAACAACCCTCAAGCTAGGACGACACACAATTATAGTCTGGTCGATGACTTGGTGCAATCTCCTGCAACCATGTCGGTCTTGGAGGTTCTCCAAAACCGTCCCACTCAACGTAAATCATTGATTTCCACCTTAGGGGTAGTCGACTTTGTTGATACTAGACTCATCACATTTGATCTAGATTGTGGGGAACCCCGTCTCCCCGCTTTGGTAGCTTTCCAGATACCAGTCAAAATTTGGAACATCATAGTTCATCGATGCATCATTGATGAAGGTGCATCCACATGCATCATGTCCAAAATGGTATGGAAAAAACTTATGGAAATAACTTGGCTCCCCTGAGCTAATACCATCTGCCATCACTTTAAGAGATTATGCTGGACGCCCATCCTCTCTTGAAGGGCTCTTTAAAAATGTCCCCATTGAACTCGGGGGAAAAACCATTCTTATTGTCATTGAGGTTATCGACGCTCCGCTCGATTACAACATCTTGTTTGAACATAGCTACATGTATACTATGAAGGTTGTGGCCTCTTCTATGTTTCAAATGATGATGTTACCCCACAACGGGAAGATCAACACCATCAACAAAGTTTCACATTATGAGCCTAACCATTCCTCTAACATCGATAACATCCTACCTCTTGTCCACACTAATTATGATTCCTAGCCACTCATAGAAATGGCCCCTATAATTTTCAAAGACCCATCCTTGTTGGGGAAATACCATGGAGCACCACCGCTCATACACCCCTTGACACAAGTGTGTGTCGTATCTTTCGATGGAACTAAAACTGGAGATACCATTCCTCCCATAGAAGCTTCTCCACCCTTCGACGTCCCACTAGTTGAATAAATCCTACCTCAAGAATTATCTGAGAAATCTATGACACCACTTAACCCCAATTTCACCCTTCCCTAAGGACAAATCCTGGTTTGGGAGACAATCCCCCAATCCCTCACACAAGTCCCCTTCTTCTACCCCCCACCGGACATACAAGATTTCCAGGTAGCCGCAACGCTTACCCTTCCCAACATGGTGTTGGCCATTCCAGTATGGTATCTCCACCCACCCGCGATGGTTCCTCAACCATCCCTCTCTCCCCAATCAAAGGGAATCCAGATGTATATTCCAGTACTAAATCCAACCACACCACCTTCACCCCCACTTGCCAGCACCCCCGCCATAGCTGGGGGTAGTAGGAAAAAGAAGGATCCCACCGCTCGACTTCCCCTGAGTTCAACCTCCTTGTGCACTATGCGAGAAAGAAGGAAACCCCACAAATAGATGTCCCTCTCTCCCCAAGTTACGCAATTTGATCCAATTCCCTCGAGCAACCACACCGCTCATCACTTCTCCAAGCACACCCAGTACTACCACTGTATCCCCTACTACATGCAGTAAAGGGCTGCGAACTAGATTCACATGTGCCATGTGTTCAGTGTATGGTTACTACACTCACCATTTCCCTACACTACCTCAGTTTTGACAGACACTAACGACAGTACGCCAAAGCTTTTAGCAAGACCCCCCTCCACCCATGTCATCGAGTACTCACGTCACTGGCATCCATTATGTCATGACCTCAGTCAACAAACAAATGAGGTGTCCTTGATCTCTTTGCGAATCACTTGATCATTTCACATGCCAGTGTCCTACGATCATTGAATACAGGAATCATCAAATGGCCCTTATTCAAAATCCTCCAACCACCTCACATCCCATGATGCAAGTGATTCCCCCTATTCCATCCCCATATACTTTCCACATCACCTCCCTTGAACCTGAGTCACTTCCCACCCCTCCATGGTTCATGGATAGACTGTTTGAGGATTTTCCCCCAAATCCCCCCAATTTCCAGTTCATTTCCCCTAGGAAATATTACCCCCAACCATAGTTTTTAACCCACAATATATGTACATTTGGTTTATGTCAAGCACACCATCGCACCATAGTTTCAATTCCCCCTCTACGTCTTCACCACTTGAAGACAATCGCATGGTCACAATCACCAATGTTACTTCCTCGGATCCCCTATATTCTCTCATTTTCCATTGCGATGAAGATATCCTAGAGGAACTAACCACACCCGATTGCCCATGGAATGCGCTCCATCACAAAGCGCTCTTTCTCTCACAAGAAGCCTTTGACCCTCCTAGTCAAGCCTCCATATGCCCAATCGAAACAAAGGATTCCATTCCATATGGGCATATAGATTGGTTCAAAAATCCTATCCCTGCCCTTGATGCTTTTGAAGAAGGAAACATGGCCAACATTTGCCCCACTGTGAAAATTGATATTTACATCAAACCTGGAATCATATAAGAAATCACCATTGGCACTGCATGATCCCCTGAGGAACTCACAACATACAAAGCTCTCTTTTAGGAATACTGAGATATTTTTTCCTTGTCATACACGAAGATGCCTAGCCTCGATCCTTCTATCGTCGAACATTGCATCGACACATGGCCATATATCACCCCTGTATGACAAAAGCAATTCCCACTAGACCCATCCAAAGCAGTGACTATCAAAGCCGAAATTGACAAACTACACGCTGCAGGGTTCATCTACCCCATCGCATACATGTCATGGGTCTTCAACCTCGTCCCTGCCAACAAAAAATAGGGCACTATTCATGTCTGTACTGACTTTCACGATCACAATCATGCTTTTCCTAAAGACAACTTCCCAATACCTTTCATCGACCAAATTATCGATGACTGTGTCGGCCATGAGGCCTTGTCCTTCATGGATGGGTTCTTTGCCTACACTCAAATCCAGATTCATCCAACAGATCAGTATAAGACCACATTCACTACCCCATGGGGTACTTTTTCTTATTGTGTCATGCCTTTCTGACTAAAAAACGTAGGTGCGACATTCCAACGGGCCATAACTTACGTTTTCCATGACCTCTCTCATATCATCCTTGCTTACTTGGACGACCTCACCACTCAGTCCAAGAAACGAACTCAACATCTAGATGACTTACGGTTCATATTTCAATGATGTTGACATTACAATATCCGCTTGAACCCCCTCAAGTGTGTATTTCATGTCACCGCTGTATGCCTCCTTGGGTTTATCGTCTCCCAACATGGCATCACTGTGGACCCCCTCAAGTTCCAAGCGATCACAAAAATTCCACCACCTCGGAATTTACACCAACTGCAGAGCCTATAAGGCAAAGCCAACTTTTTATGATGCTTTGTCCCAGATTACACCACTCGCGCGCACGGTTTTCCTTCACCTACTGCGTCATGATATCCCATTTCGATGGGATGAACATGCCCAAACCGCTTTTGATGATTTAAAAGTGATTCTCTCCAACATCCCTTTAATTAGTCCACCCGACTATGATCGCGATTATATCCTCTACTTGTTAGCCTCAGCCGTATCAGTAGCAGGATTTCTCATCCAACTAGGAGATGACGGCCACGAGCATGTCATTTACTACATCAGTAAAAACCTTTCAGGGCCACCCCTGAAGTACAATCATGAAGAGAAACTTTCCCTTGCATTTTTCCTCGCAGTCCAGAAACTACATCATTATATCTTGCTTCACACTACCAAAGTTGTGGCAGATTCCAACCCCATGCAGTACTTGCTTAGTCAACGGAAAATTAATGGTAAAGTTGCCCGATGGATCGTCATCCTTCAAGAATATGACCTATAATTTTCAACTCCCAAAAGAAAGAAACCACTCATCCTCACCGAGATCATCACGGCATTTCCCTCTGACACTAACGATGCACCCGTCAATACGGATTTTTCTAACGACCACCTATTCTACATCTCCTTGGATGACCCCTGGTATGACGACCTCCTCGTCTACCTTCGAACACAGAAGTTTGGAACCCATCTATCCCGAGACGATCATCGACACAGGTGCCATTAGGCCCCTCGATATCTCCTTATCAATGACATCTTATATCGATGAGGGGTCGACACCATACTCTGTGTATGTTTGACCATCGACGAAGCTGACAGAGTCTTGAATGATTTCCATAGTGACGCATGCGGTGGACACCTCTCAGGGATTTCCACCGAACAAAAAATCAGTCGATCATGCTACTTCTAGCCCACATTGTTTCTTGACTGCATCCATGTTGTGAAGCAATGTGACAAATTTCAGATTTATGAAAACAAAGCACGAGCGACACCCTCTCTTTTACATCCAGTCATCACTAGAGACCCCTTCTGCAAATGGGGCATCGACTTCATGACTTGCAACCATCCATCTAGAAATGGGCACAAGTACATCATTGTAGTAGTCGATTAATTTACCAAATGGGCCGAAGCCATGCCTACCTTCAACAACATTGCTGACACAACAACACATTTTTTATTCAATCACATCATTTCCCGCTTTGGAGTCCCACTACAGTTAGTCTCTGATCACGATAAACAATTTGAGAATGAGATATTTTCTGAACTCTCCTCAAAGTTAGTATTCTCCCATGAGTTTGCCTCCCCATACTAACCTCAGTCCAACAGAAAGGTCGAGGCTATTAACAAAGTCCTCAAAACCATGTTGCAGTGCACTGTTAACAAACATAAGACCAATTGGCATCATATGTTGTTTTCAACACCATGGGATTATCGCACGAAAGTTAAAATTTCCACTGATTTTACACCATTTCATCTCATCCATGGGGTCAAAGCCACTCTCCCTATCGAGTGCGAAATTCCCACTTTTTGCACCGCCACTGAGATATTACCTGACACTTCTCCAATGGATCAACACTGGCTAAACTTAGAGTCGCTGGATGAAGACCATCGGTCTTCATTATAGAACAATGAGGTAGCTAAAAAATGGTTGAAGGCCACCTTTGACCACCATGTCAACCTTCGCTCATTTAATGAAGGAGACCTCATCCTAGTCTATGATATCGCTCATGATTGTTATAAAAACAGGACCGCGGAGCAATAAAATAAAACAAACACGGAAACAAAACACAGAAGATACACAATACAACAGAGACACAGATTTACGTGGTTCACCTAGTGTGGGCTACGTCCACCAGAGAAATTGCCAGGTCCTTTCTTTATTTTTATCCAACAAAATGAAGGGATACAACCTACAACAAAACTCGCTGTAACTTCCTCTTCTTTCTCTCACAGTCTCCTCTCTTAGAATACAATACTCGCCAACATACATAGCCGCAATACATTTCCCTCATAAAAGAGGGTTTCCTTCTAGGGAAAAAAACCCTAACATAATCTCTATCATTAGATCTG
>SNQJ01S0000009.1:70557-91078 GCA_010110895.2 Picea sitchensis | reverse complement strand
GGGGGGGTCTGAGTTAACAAGGAAGTGCCACGATAGTGGGGGGCCCGTGCTAAAAAATCACCAACTCGGACCCCCCCCCTCATTAAAGGTAGAATGTTGGGTGGGGGGGGTCCGATATGGATCTTGCACCGTAGACTGAGCACACATATCTCAACTGCCTAGATCTACGCACCTAGGCACAAAACTTAGGATAAACGATAAAAGTGGGTTTTTCACCCCCTATTTGTCATTTTTTTACCATGGGGATATTTTCTAGGGAAAAACCCCCTCCATACAAACATATGTGATAACATTAGACTCCATGGGGGATGGCCTGCTCCCTGTGAGATACCAAGAACTCACAACTTTAGTCGCCTTACTGTTGGGTTGTGGAGTCAGCCATTAAAATAGAAAGAAAATTATATTTACAATGGCATGAAGGAGCCACTCATGGCTCAAATAAAGAACTTTTTCAGAAAATGCCCATTAACAAGGCCACCAAAAAATTCATCACCCTCCAAATTTTTCAACCTGTAAGTGTTATTTGGAAATACCTCGGAAACTTTGAAGGGTCCAATCTAGAGGGATTCATATTTACCATGGTTGCCCCTATCCTATTTGGATGCATCCCATTTGAGTACTAGATTTCCCAGCTGGAAATCCTCTTTTCTTACTTTCCTGTCAAAATTTTGCTTGATCCTCTGCTGATGCTCATATTCTTTGTCCATTAGTTTCTCTCTAGTCTACTGCACTTCTACCATCTATTGTATTCTTCTGATCATATCATCAGGTTATCCTTGGCAGTCCTGAAAGAATTTTTCCATAGACAAGGCAAGCTGAGAAGGAGATATGGCCTCCATCCCATACAAAATATGAAAAGGAGAGAGACCAAGAGACCTCTTTGTTGTCACTCTATCAGCCCATAGAGAAAATTTGAGATTTGAATCCGACGCTTTCTTGTTGTCCTCTAGTAGTCTTTTGAAAATATTTATAAGGCTCTTGTTAGAGGACTCTTCCAATCCATTCCCTTGGGGGTAATAGGGGATAGAGTGAATCAATGTAATTCTGAACTGCTCACAAAACAGGATCAATGGCTCGGCCTTGAAGGATACAACGTTGTCAGTGATGATTCTGTTCGAAAAACCAAACCTTGCCATAATGTCTTCAAGAAAACCAATGATTACTTTGTGAGAATCACTCCTTGTGGGGATAACTTCTATCCATTTGGTAAAGTAATCAGTGGCAGTCAAAATCCACTTGTGCTGTCCACTTGAAGTAGGATGAATTTCCCCAATAAAACCTAGGCCCCACTGCTGAAAGGGTCCTAAATCTACCACATGCTTCAATGGAAAATACTTGAGTTGCTTCTTCCCAGTGAATTTCTGACACTTAACACAAGCCCTGATTTTTTCACAAACATCGATGAAAAGAGTAGGCCAAAAATACCCAGCCCTAAGAATTTGATAGGCCGTGGTTCTCTAGAAGTGATTCCCCCTGCATATGCTATCATGAAAATAAAACATAATCTTTTGGGCTTCTAGTGGGTCTAAACATCTCAAAATCATTCCTAGAGGGTCCTTCCAATACAAGACCTGATCAATATGGAAATATCTAATTGCTTTCATCTTAAGAGATATTGCCTTGATTTTTCCCATACCATCAGGGGGCCTTAACTTCTACATAAATACTATGATGTCTTTGTACCAGATGCACTCTACCAATGGAGGGCTGATTTCTGAGTCTGTATGAGACAACTCAACTTGTTGATTTTCTGAGCAAGTGTTGATGGATTTAACCCCCAAAGCTTTGCAATTAGACTCAGCCACTAGGTTGGCTAAACCTTGGCCTTTAACTAGTTTGGCTAGATTTATTTCCAGATCAAATTCAAGGATTTTGGCAATCCACTTGCTCCTTCTTTTGTCTATGTCAGGCTGAATGAGAATGCCTTTCATAGAAGTTGAAGGAACATATGCAATGACCTTTGAGTGCAAAACATAGACTCTAAAATATTTAAGAGCCTTCACCAAAGCATAGGCCTGCTTCTCCATAATGTCATATTTGATCTCGACGTCCCTCAATGCTCTCCTAAAAAAGGAAATAGGCTACTCTAGTCCCCCAACATTCTTCTGCAATAAAACATCTGGCACCGTGTCAAATGAGGCAAAGGAAAAAATCATAAAATCCTTGGAGTAGTCAGGGCTGATTAGTGCAGGTGCCCCAGTCAATGCCTTCTTTATTTAGTTGAAGGAATCTCTGGACTCAACAGTCCATTTTACTTCACTTCCCTTTCTGAGCATGACCGTGATATGCTTTACTAATTTGGCAAAATTTGAAACAAACCTTCTAAAGAAATTGATTTTTCCCAAGAAAGACTGAAGTTCCTTCTTGGTTCTGGGAAGTGACAAGGTTTGAATAGCTTCTACCCTGCTTGAATCAATCCAGACCCGCTTTGCTGATACTATGTGCCCCAACAATTTTCCCTTCTGCATAGAAAATAAAGACTTTTTTGGATTGAGGGAGAGACCAAATTTTCTGCATTTTGAAAAGACCTTTCTTAGATGTTGACAGTGTTCTTTATCAAACTTAGAAAAAATTGTAATGTCATCTAGGTATATGACTACATATTTATCCCTTTCTCCAATGAAGGCTATGCCCATAACTCGGTGAAAGGTTGCTCCTGCATTCATCAATCCAAAGGGCATTTTGGCATACACGAAAGTTCCCTAAGGATTGGTGAAGGTCGTCTTTTCTCTGTCTTCAGGCATGACAAATATCTGATTGGAGCCAAAAAATCCAACAATCATGGAAATCCTGGATGCACCTGTCAGTCTCTGCAATATGTGTTCCATATTTGGCAAAGCGTAATTGTCCTTCTTAGAGGTTCTGTTCAGGTTCCTGAAATCGACACAGAGTCTGATTTCTCCATTCTTCTTCCTTACTGGGACCAGGTTGGCCACCCATTAAGAATATCTCAAAGGGACAATTATTTGGCATCCAACAACTTCTTTACCTCCCTTTCCATAATAGGCAGCAACATAGGATTTGTTTGTCTTAATTTATTCCTAAATGTTTTGGCCTCTCCTTTCAATGGGATCTTATTCTCAATGACACTTGTTTCATATGTTCTAAGTTCTTCATACGTCTAGAAAAACACATCAGCGAATTCTCTTAACAACTTATCATACTCGACCCTTTTCTCCCTTGACAAGATTCTTGATAACTTGACAAACTTTGGATCCTCCTCTGTGCCAATATTGCACTCAGCCACATCAACATCCTCATTTGAAATTTTACCCTTTACTGCCACATCATTTCTGTCAAATAGTATTTCCAAAGGGACTAGTCCCTTTGGGATATGATTGCTGGGAAACTGGACAATATGATGATTATCAATCTTGTTCAGAAAAACATGAGCATGAGGATTTATTTCAGAATCAGGATCTTTGTCAATGTGTAATGAAAAAACTCATCAATAGTTTCCATGAATATTTTGATTTCAAGATCATCCTCAAGCACTTTCCAATGCTTAACATTGTCAGGTATAGAGGGTCTAAATTTCCCTTCTACATCATACCTGAGCTTAGGTGGCAAGGGGACTCTGAAATTACTTGCTGAGACAACCAGAGAATCATCCATGGCATTCGCTTCTCTTGGAATAAATGAAATGATGAAAACTAAGAAAAAACTATCAACAAGATCCCAGATTTCATTTCTGTAACTCCTAAGCCCAGGGTGCTTGGTTTGATAAATATTTCTGATCTGATGGAAAATTAATTCAGCATCCCCAAACACTGATAGCTCTTCAATCCCCATATCTTTTTCAGCCCTCAAACCCAAAACAAGAGCTTCATACTCTGCCACATTATTGGTAGTTTCAAATTCTAACTTGTAGGACAAAGATATAATTTCTTGAACATGTGAAACAAAGACCACTCCGACACTAGCACCTTCTCTAGAAGATGCTCCATCAAAGAACATTTTCCAAACAAAGGTAATTGGAGGATAATATTCATAGAGAGTGAGGGACTACTTCTTGATTTCAAGAAGAGGCTCGGGGACACCGGTGAGCTGCAACAAGCTGGATCCTAAATCAATATCAAGGGAAGAAATAGGATGGTTGGTGGGGTTTGCTTCATCACTAATAATATAGGCCAACTTTGCTTCTCTGTACAATCTTCTATGATCCCCCCCAAACATAAGAATGGTAGCATTGGTGAGGTCCATCTGCAATGTTCCCCCAAGTCTCTTTATCCAAGATCTTGACAATATCATTCCAAACTTGGGGGGAACATCAGCCACCACAATATCCATGACCACACTTTTCATGGGCAACTGAAACAAGGTCACAACCAGATCTTTGATGACACCAAGACACTACACCTTCCTTGAATCAAAAGAATACAAATCATGATAAGCTTTTGTGATTTCTAATCCAAGTTTGTCCATGACAGTTTTGGGCATGAGATTATGAGATGCCCATGAATCCATCAAACAATTATGCAACACCTTATCATGTATGTTCAGTGAGGTATAGAAGGGAGGGGATGAATGATCTCTATATTCTATCATGGGACCCAAGATGACTGCTGACTTTTCATCTTGAATATTTACCGAGTCTGAGGAGTGAGATGCAGGCTTAGACTGTAACATTTTAGAGAGGGATTTTTTGAAATATTTGTGCTTGAATAGCTACAAAAGGGGTATCGGGATCCTAATCTTTTGAATCTCATGATCAAAGTAAAAATAGGAGGGGGGATTAAAAATTTACCTCACTTATGGGACAAGATCTTTGGCTATTGGTGAGGGGTTCTGCATTTTCTTTTCCTTGCTATCATTCACTGCGTATTTAGTAGTCTTCTCTTCTCCAGAAGGCTGATCGGGGATGTCAGATTTCCCTTCTCTCTTCTTAGACCTAAGGTTATATTTATTGGGACTACTATTGGTCTTCTTCCCTTTACTCAACTCATTTATTTGGCCTTCCATGAGGGACTCCTCGTATGAATATTGGGTTAAATGGGGAAATGGGGATGTGTCTACAAGACAATGTATTTCAGGATCAAGCTCTTCTTCCTCTACTTCCTCATCAACAACGAGATTATTTTGGAGAGGGGTTTGGATTTTCTGAACATCCCTCTCTCTATTGCGAGGCTCTCTTGGGAGTATCTGAGGGGAAATATTAGGTCTTCTGAAGTTACCTCTGTTATCAACAATTTGGGCATTCTTATAACTCTGCTTCCCTTCAAATTTTATCTTCTCCATTTTTGCAGAAAGAGATTTCACCTGCTTGGTAAATTCATCTACTTGAGGATGGGATGTAGAGGAACGAGAGGTTGAGGCTTCATATATCCCCCTTTCTATGTCTCTATAAGATTTATTCCCAAGTCTGTCAACTGCCAACACATTTGACTCTACTTCGAGTGCTGCATCTTGCATATGATCCAAGGAGGTAGCTCTCATCTCTCTTAACATGAGGCATAAATTAGGGTCGAAAGAACTACCATAAGTAATTCTGGCATAGGCTTCAGTAGGCTTTATATCAACAGGGATCTTATTATACATTTTGTTGAATCTTTTGGAGAATTCAGAGACATATTATCCCTCTTTTCCCTTTAGGGACCCGAACTCTGTGATATAATACATAAAGTCCTTTTTATCCCCCCACTGTCTCAAGAAAACATCATCTAAATCCTCAATCCCATCAATGGATCCAGGGTTCAACCCCCTAAACCACTTCCTAGCCTCACCATAAAGGCTCTGAACAAAGACTCTCATCCACACATCCTCGTTCTCAATATTTAGATTGTCTGCATAACTGTAGAAGGAAACAAGGTGTTCTTCAGTAGTTATGTCTTCTTCTCCTGTAAATTTGGGCATGTATTTTAGATAATCTCCAACAGGAAGATAATTCATCGACTGAGGTAAGACTAGAGGGGCATGCCTTGCAACCACTATGGAATCCATCCAGTTCTTCGGGAGATCGGAACCTTCCATAGGGATGATAGCTGGAGGAGAACCCAAAGGAGATGTGGTGTGAACAGGGGAGGCTAGAATTGAGCCTTTGGGAGGAAAGGGAAACAACAGAGGATTTGGGGAAAATATATAGGGCTTGAGGGAACATAGGTTTCCCTCTCTATAAAAGAAACAAATCTAACAGGGGGAGGAGTGGTAAAACGCAGAGTGAGAAAATATTCTGAGGTCCTGGGTCTAAACCATGGTACAACTTCAGGATAGATAGGAGTGACAAGGATTTCTCCTTCCAATCCTAGACCAGGAGAGGAGAAATCAGCAGGAACACTCCGAAACTTCAAACTTCGAGAAACTCCAGCAGATGGTATAACAGGAAAATGAGAAGAAGAGATTGGAGTTTCTAAATGAGGATGTTGAAAATCATCAAAAACACCTAGTTCAACAACTGAAGTACCTTCCTAAGGGGTATTTCATCTTTTGACAATTTTCTCTGGGTCATCTTCAGGTGTTTCTAGAGGCAACTGTGGGGTAGGCCTCATGTGTCTACCTCTGGAATCCACAACTAAAATAGTGGAGTCATAACAATACAGTCGCCAGGTGCACAGTTGAAATCTTTGATGTACTGAGTTATGATGCACCTTCAGAATCAATAAGATTTATCGTTCAATCCCAGGGAAAAATATTCAATTCGTTCCCCAACAATGACACCAAGAATGTTAGCACTAGAAGTCACCTCTACATTGCGATAGAGGTAAGCCCAATACCCATCAGTTTTATGTCACAATGGATAAATTTAAGGGGGGTCTAATGGATGCAAACTCAGAATGATATCACTTTAACTCAGAAAGCAGGGCTGGTATGAACGGGTAGATGAGGTCTTGATCTAACTTTAGACAGTAAGTTGAAGTAAGGGTGAGAAGGAGGAAGAAATTGAGGAGAAAATGTAAAGGTTTGCTATGGACATCCTATCTTCCAGCAGCCTAAGGATGAAAATCTTCGAATACAAGATCCTCTTGCATCCAAAACTTTAGGAGACTGAAGACGCTACAACAATACTGGAATCAAACATACATCACAATATGGTTACAACAACTCGACTGGATCCTCCATGCCTGAGAATTTAGTATCATAAGCAATAAAGATGAAAAGAAAGCTGGCTGTCATTAAAAAAGAAGTCTCAAATGGTGATACAAAACCAGAGAACCACAAGCTTCATTAAAAATTTACAAATTGGGAGCTTAGATTCACCATTGACACTAAAAAAAATGGAAAAAATGCCTACATATACTCTGAACTGGCTTTGACTACCTGAGGTGATCCTGTCATGCTTTCAAAGCTTTGCGTTGATGAGCTTCTCTATCAGGTTGTGCATGCAGACGTGGGTCAGACTGCCCATGTAGTCTTCTATCAGATGCAATCTCTGTCAAACTGGACTAACAATATTCTTCTGCGATTTTTCCCTCTCTGGCCTTCTATTTATGGAAGGAGACAATGTCTCACCCACCTTCCTTGTTTTCAAAAACTGCTTCATCGGGATCTGAGTGGGCAGAGTCAACGCCTACACTTGGAAGACGTGGCAACCTCTCCTTTTCCATCTGTGCTTTGTTGGATGTTTGCAGGGAAGACAGGCAGGTGGATAAAGGTGGAGCTGACGAGGACTCGACGAGGAAATGGGTGGCCATGTGGAAAGACGCAGTGACAAAATGATGACTGGGAAAGCATGGGAGATAGAACGTGGGAACTGAGGTGTAAAGGTGCAGAGGCGATGTGGCACATGAAGGTGACGTGGAGGTAGAAGGGGAGATCTTGTGGTTGAACGAGGTGGGGATGACCAACTAAGGTGGAGGTAATAGGGAGTACGAGACACATGGCAGGGGGTGAGAGGGTGAGGTATGAAGGCAAGATGATGATAGGTCGGGAGGATGATGAGTGGAGGACAGGTGTTGGCGGGATAGGAAAGTGGTAAGCAGAGGTGGTAATCAGTCTACTTGGAGGGGGGGGGAGGTGGTAAGAGGTATTGAGCCAAGGGGGGGAAGGGGTTTGAGTTAACGGGGAAGCGCCACGATAGTTGGGGGACTGTGCTAAAAAACCATAAACTCAGAACCCCCCCCTTCGTTAAAGGTAGAATGTCGGGGGGGGAGGGTCTGATATGGATCTTGCGTCGTAGATCTGAGCATGTATATCTCAACCACCTAGATCTACGTGCCCCTTAGCACAATGCACCCAGGCACAAAACTTAGGATAAATGATAAAAGTGGGTTTTTAGCCCCCTATTTGCCATTTTTTCACTATGGGGCTATTTTCATGGGTTTTTAGCCCCCTCCATACAAACATATGTGATAACAATCCCTAGGAAGAAACACCATATTTGGGTCCTCACGGTAGTCCATCCCACCATACTGGTACCACAGTATAATCTATGGCATCTGGTGCCACACACGCGCCATATCGTCCATAAAATAATGGCCACCTTCCCCGCCTCCATGCCATACCAGAACCAATGCCCACCACATCAGTCATAGCTCTCGTGCATCAACTACCAACAACAACACTCCAGGGAGAAACATGGGCACCCTCTCCAAGAACCACACCACCAATATCGACCCAAAGGAAAACTCACCCGAGTCGGTGGCTCGACACCGGTTAAGCTACCCCATCATCTTGGCGTGCAAAGTCAATCCCCAAACAAAAAACTCTCCACCTAATTCTCTTTGCATAATCCTCAGTTGACCACCAATGATCCACTGAGTCGCCAAGGATATGTAGATCCTCACAATAATCATTGTGATGCAACGATGCACCAATGCATCCATCGTCCCAATTTGAATGATCGAACCTGACATAAAGTCTGCCAAGTGGACATCCCCTAGAAACTCGGGATCAACAGGTAGGGCCCTCCCCCGAAAAGGGAGCCTGGTCAAAAAATATACATCCTCCATCACAGAGAATGTCAACTGCTCCCCCCGCACAATGAAGCACTGCTACTCAGTGCTCCACATAGAAATCAAATACTGCAACAGGTACTCCTGCGCCCGTATTAGTGGAAATTTAAAGAACTTTAACAACCCACAGGCTACCAAAGGTCCCCAAATGCCCAACTCATCTCTCACCTCCTCCCTGAGGCGTTCCCAGTCCCTCTCCCTCCAATGGACTGGCATCCTAAACTGATCACTTGCATTCACACAAACAACCTTTGATCAACCATCACTATTCATCCACAAAAAACTTCAAAAAATACAAGTTTTTTCCAAAACCCCTAGTTTTGCCCCATGTGCGCAAATGTTACCTCCCACAGGCATGCACATATGTGCGACTATTCTTCACATAGTTGTGCATCAATGTGCATCTGCCGAAGAAAAAAATGCACATCAATGTGCACCTGTCACACCCACAGGTCCACATTCATGCACACCTGTTCGCTACACAAATGCTCACAAGTGTGCAACTTTAGTTCGAATAGGTGCACATCAAATGCACACCTGTTTTCCTCACTGATGTGCCCCCATGCACGACTATCTGCACTACATCCGCACACCTCTGCGCGGGTATCCTTTGATCACCCATGCACTTGGGGGCCCACCCTCACAAAATCCCCTAGTACGACCATCCGTACAACCCTGCCCAGGAAATAAATCCTAACTACTATGCAAGAGGATGAGACCACTAACCTGGATCTCGAAAATCCTGGATCAGATGGCTCAAACTCCTGTAATATCCAAATCTCCTCTAAAAACCTCTCATCAACTCACTATGGCAGGATGTACAAATGAGGTGGCATTGTGGGCCCTACAACTATATATAGTCCCTTTTTCAAAACTTCCATGCTCAATTACAAGAGCCCAGAGCATCCGTTTTCCGATTTGTGTTCAGCCACAGGATAAGGATACCACCACCTGCAAAATCACATTCCCTGAGTCACCATCCATCCTTGGCCCCGGGGGAACATTTTTCTCACATCATGCCCAGGTATGCATGCTCATAATTTTCAAATAGCTATTATATGCTCTGTATCTTCAGATATTGTTCACGTTAGGTATTTGGTTTTCATGTGTGCAGGTACTTGGTCATCACACACCAATGCAACCCCTTTAGATATATGATCGACACTGGCATGTAATCATTCTGTCTGAATATCCATTGCATCTCCCAATCACACCCTCCGACATTTTCCTGTAGGATCCTCACATCCGGCTATGCACTACTCTCACCTCTATTGCATTTCAAGTATTGTCACCCGATAGCACTCTCCCCTACATGAGTTGTCCCATTCATAGTCCCCTTTGGCACTTTGACACTCATGCTGCATCACCCCCCTAGGGATGGGAGTCTCGATAGTCTTACGCATGTTCAAGAATCATCCAAATACTCCTTCTCCTCATTATGATAGATTTCTCGATGGACCCCCAGGATATCTCCTCACGGTTCTCGTTTGACTGCACCTCCGCAATATCATTAACCCTCCATTTCATCCACATTAATTTTTCCCATATGCAGATTTCCCTCTGTTCATTTCCCTCATACAAAAACCCACCTATAGGGCCCCCACCCTCCACCAGTTCTCCACACAACTTGCGCCCTCACAGGCCAAGCCATCTTGCACTGGGGCACCCATTTCTGTATCTGCACACTTATCCCAAATTATTCTTTATTCATTTGGTAATTGTACAAAACCTTTGTTTCCAACATTTACATATCTTTTTGTTGTCGCCTTTAGCAACCTTCTTTTTTTGGCAAAGAAAACCATGTCGCCCTTGCTTGGGGAATTTACTATCTCCTACTCCTGTAGACATATTCCATAAACCCCGAGTATCCCACCATCCATGTACCCTTGATCTATGATTGTTTCTACTTTGTCATTCCTCTGGCACAATTTAACCCATGTCTAGCCGTCCCCCTGACGCTAGATTCAATTTCACAGTTGCTGCCACTCATACTTCACATATATCCCCAACCAAGGGCAATATTGAGTCTCACTGCATCTTGAATTCGTCCATTTTCCTTATCAGTTCTTGATCTCACTCCAGTGGATTTCATGAAGACCTTTGCTTCTTGGAGTCATGTCTCCCTTTCTGTCGACATCAACACAGTTCCCAGAAGGGAGATAGTATCTTGACTCTCATTACCTTTACAATGAGGAGTCTCGAATGACACAGAGAGAACCATCATTTCTCTCTGTTATCGTCGACCCCCATAACATTCAACGTCAACACACTCTCATGTTATGGTGGGTCTTACTATGCAACTATTGCAATTTTTTTATACTAGTTGAAGGCCTCTGAATTCGCTGGGCCATCAATGCCTACGAGTCCTCGACACTTCTTACAGGTGTCATCGTCTCTTTTCGGAGTATGTTCAACACTAGAATCGTCATCTTCCATTATCAAACCGCCCCGGTGGGCACTGAAGTTATCTACATCAACATACAACTTCAGTTACTATCTTACATATTTGAGTTACATGACACGAGCATGGGGCATGCCTGCCTTGTTTGTATACAACTTTTATTTTTCCTACACCAAGAGAAAGGTCCAGTCCCACAATTTCCCCTCTCCTTCTAATGGGTCTCTCTTGCAGTTCCTCTCAACACTCTTTCTTACAATGGTACTCTCATTAGAAGAAACATTGATGTATTTCATCTATACGTATGCTCCTAACCTCACACATCAGGGGGCATCTATTATCACTGAAATTTTGTCCGCAAATGGTTACATGAATCCATCATCTCTAAACATCATCTCTAAACACCTGTTAGTTCACCTGTATCCCTAAAAAAACATTTCCAAAAGGCACAAACTATACAATTGGTTATAAAATTGACATTTGCAAAAAAAATATAGGAAGCACGTGCACATGCACAGGCCAAAAAAGCCAAAAGAGCGCACATGCGCCCAATGCATGACTATGTACGATAAAATCCATGCACTCCTGTGAATGATGCATTTATGGTTCTTGTCGGACCCTCACCCACTTCTGGTTCATCTCCCAAGTCAATTTGACCCTTAAATCCGAGCTGAATCCGAGTGGGGGGGTGGTCAAAGACCTAAGGGCACTCTAAAGGGCCCCTTGTTCACACTAAAGACCGGTTGGATAATGCCTCAAAGATTTGCTATAAAAAGAGGCCATGGGTGCACTATTAATTCAAGAATCTCATTGTATTGTTATGCTACCTCTATTCTCCTACAAGGAACCTCTTTCATTCTTGGAGCATACTAACATCATCTCATTAAGCTATTCACCTCACCTCTTGAGGGAATAAGCTTGGATTTCTTCACCATTTAATTTCTAGTTTTCCATTTGTAAGAAGAGATCTCACATAGGGGATTCAAGAACCCTCCCTTGGAGGAAGAGGGGATCCATAAGTTCCCCTTTTTCTTTGGTGTTTTCCAAATAATATAATCTCTCCATTGGTGGCATGAATATTGGTCAATTGTTTGATTGATTTTGGTTCTAATTTCCTTATGCATTTTAGTTTCATTTCTTTAGTTGTTATTGGCTTAGTTGTTTGTTTATTTCATGAGATTGAGTCATTTGATTCATACAATAACTTCTATCCTAACCAGCAGACCCAAATGGACTTGCGAGTGTCCCTCTTTTCCTCATTCAAGTGGAAAAAAGGATACAACAAAGATCTTTTCTGATCAAGTGGTATCAAAGCTAGTTAACGATTGGTATTTTGAGTTTGCATGTTTGCCAGGGAAAATGAAATATCAAGTGAGAAAATGGCATCTAAAGAGGGACTTTCTCAAGATGAGAAGGATATGCGAAAAAATATCTTTTCCATGTCTGATATGGTGAACGTGTTGTATGAATACTACTTGGAACGAAAGAGACCGGTTCAAGTGAAATCTTCAAAGAACAAGAAAAGTGAAGAAGAATTGAAGGAATTTCCTTCCACACTGAGTTCATAAAACATCTCTGAGGTATACAGTGAAAGTAATTCATCAATTTCTCTTTGTTCCCATTAATATGGTTCTTTTGGTTCATTTGAAAAACATACAAAAGGTGTAGGTTTGAAATTGCTAACCAAGATGGGTTATAAAGGAAAGGGCCTTGGAATCAAGGGCCAAGGTATCGTTAATCCAATAGAGGTTGTGGAAAGACCTCGTTATATAGGATTGGGATATGGTGAAGAGGAAATTGGAGCATTCTCCAATATGGACTCAAAAACATTGGAAGAAAGTGATGCTTCAAATGATCAGCTTAAGTCATTGCGGGAATACTTCACGACAGGTGATGACGTATCACTCCATGATGGTGATAGTGAATGAAATTCATCTCCAAAGCAAAGTGAGGATCAATAGGAAAGGTATAATGGTCATGGTTTTTCCAATTCTCTTTTTGATTATTAAAAACATAATCATGTAATCCAAAACTTGTGGAATATGTATTGATCTAGAATCAGATCCAGGAGCTTGATGGGGCTAAAAAAGGCCTAAAAATAAAATTTCTTAGAATTGCTTCAAAACGGACGTGTGCGTAGGATTCATTGATATGAACCCAACACAACTTGAATGAGATAAAAAAAACGTCGTATGATCAAGTTATGGTGATCTGTTCATTTTGCCAAACATGCAAAAAAAATGCTGACTGTACAGTCCATATAGTGCCACGTGGTAGCTGACTGTACATGCCATATGATCGTACAACTGACGTGGCAGGCATAGTCAACACTGACATGGAAGTTTTTGTAGGTGACACATAGCGGGGTGACTGGGCATACGTACACTGATGTGTCATACACAGTTGGACCAATCTGGGAGTGACACGTGTCACCACTACAAGGGTGACACATGGAACGCCCATACAATGACACGTGGAAAGGTACGGTCAGATGATAGGGCAGGTGATGTGACAGTTGGGAAAATCCATGTTTGACACTTGGCATTAGTTTCAGTGAATGAGGAGGTGCCACGTGGCCCAGACATGGGCTGCCATGTGACATCTAGGGATTGGCTTAAAGTTCATTGCAAAATTGTTGGAGCCTCCAGGATTCGACCTTGTGACCTCTATGTGGGCGAAGGGTTTAGCAAATCCAGGCTAGCCAACCCGCCTGAGGGTGGAACTTAACCATATGGTGGTGCCAAATTTATTTAATTTTGAGTGTGGGTGTAAATAGCAGAAAATTTAGGGCTGGGGCCTAGCCCCCAACCCCCGGCATGAAAACCACCATACGTCCATTGTAATGTGACCAGGGTTTCGGTCTTCAACCATTTGGTGCAAAGGTGGATAGGGGTTATCCCCCGATTCTTGGTGTTGGAAAATATGACCGGTCCTCCGTTGTGGGTTGGCGCGTAGATATGACACAAGCCCCAGGTTTCGGGGATTCCACCAAAAGTGCACCATGCGACCGAGAATTATGGAGGAGGGGCCAACGCGTAGCCCCTAGGGGGCTGGAGCTTGGACACATGAGTTCATATGCCCATGTATTAAGAGAGGGAACCCAGTTCAGAGGGGCTTAATCCAAATATATAGAAAAAGTGGGTTTATTACTTTGGAATATGGATTTTTTGAGTGAATTTTGGAACAATTTAGAGATTTTTGGCCCTTTTGGGGGGATATTGGGCCCTTTTTGAGGCGAGATCTTGGAAGGAAGTTGGGATATGGTTACCAACTTTAGATCTATACAAACCAGGCCTTCTTGAGGCCATGAGAGGAGATTCAGAGTAGGTTTATGCTGAAGATTTTCCAAGCCAAGGCCATTTTTATGCAGGGAAGTTGTTGAGGAGTGCACCTTTGCGGGCCATTTTTGGGAGCTCCAGTTATCCGATTTGAGTATCGTTTATTCTGTTGGGTTCTTGAGATCTGGTAGAAAAAGAACATATCATATTTAACCTTTTGGCACTACTGTGATGTACTTATTGAGCTTTGAACAGAAATAAGAAAACCTCACCCACTGAGATAAAGGCCCGGAGACGTAGGCGATATTGACGAACTCGATTATCACATTGGTGTTATGGTTTGCTGTTGTTTTATGCTTAATTTAAGTTCTGTACATGTTTATATGGCTGTAAAATTTATTCTATAATTGTTCCTCTTTCTTTAAGCTTCCTAATTGGTTAATCAACACATGCTTAATAACTCAACCATAGTCGTGTAAAAGATCTTTTCAGATCAAGAGGTATCAGAGCTAGTTGACGTTTGGATTTGAGTTTTGAATGTTAACCAGGGAAAATATACTTCGTGTTGAAGGTAATATTGTTGAAGAGAATACATTGATTGGATTGAGTAAGAGAACTTCTCAAATTGAGAATATGGCATCGGAAAAAGGACTTTCTCAGGATGAGAAAGAGTTTCAAAAAACTTTCTTTTCTATGTCGGAGATGATGAAAGTTTTGTACGAGGATTACTTGGAATGAAAGAGACCAGTTCTTGGAGAATATTCAAAGGGAAAAAGTGAAGAAGGAGAGGATCCTCCTCAAATCCCTCCTTCACCTCCATCATCACCTCCTTCTTCTCCTTCATCTTCAAGTTCAAGATCTAAATCCAATGCAAAGAAACATGTTCATAAGCATAATAATGAAATGCCATTGTTAAAACTTGATGTTAAATTTGAATTACCCATATATGATGGTGAAGTTAATGAAGATAGACTTGAAAATTGGGTCATATATATGGAGTTCTATTGCAGTGTGCAACATATCAAGGATGAGGCCACACAACTCAAGTTGGCATCATTGAGACTTGCAGGCACAACACTCATCTGGTGGTAAAGAAAGTTGTAAAATGGCACGCAAAAAGTGGGTAATGTATTTCCATCATGGAAAAGTTTCATTTCTGCACTTAGAAAGCAATTCTATCCTTTGGGTTATAGAGAGAAAGCGTTAATTGAATGGAAAGATTTAAAACTAAGAAAAGGAAAAGTAGTGCAAGAATACACAAATGGCTTTTGTAAAATGGCATTGATATTAGATATCCCTTTACATACCCAAGAAACTCATATGAAGTATATAGGAGGTTTACTTGCACATATTTGAAATACTGTATTCATGTTTGGACCAACTAGTCTTGATGAGGTTTCTGTTCAAGCGACTTACATTGAAGCAGGGAAAACAAGTCTTGCTGTATTAGGGGAATCATATTCAAGGAAAGAGGACAAGAGGAAGTGGCATGGAAAGAAGTCAAATTTAGTGACGAGAAAGGAAGATAATCCCTCTTGCAAGCATTGTAGGAAAGAGGGGCATGATGAGGACCGATGTTGGCAATTGCATCCCGAGAAGAGACCAAAGTGGTTCAAGGAAAAGAAGGGGAGGCAAACAGTTGCAATGACAAATCGACCCACAGACTTGGGATTGGATTCAGGTGACGAATCTAAGGTCTCATTGGTTGGTATGACATGTAAAATTAGTGAAGGAATTGATTGTAGAAGTAACTTGTTTCACAAAAGGGCCATCATGCGACACACTAAGGTTGATACATTAATCGATAGTGGATCTCAATCTAATATAATTTCAGAGGAATTGGTTAAGAAATTGGGATTAAAAACACACATGCATCATAAGCCTTACACGCTTAAATGGATAAGCAAACATCATCAAATGCACATAACAAAGCAGTGCACATTCAAATTTGCAATTTCATCTAAGTATGTGGACGAGGTAACATGTGATATAGTGCCACTAAGTGAATGTGGAATGGTCTTAGGTAGTCCATACTTATATGATCGTAAAGAAATATTCTACAGGACAAAGAATCAATATCAATTAACCAAAGCAGGTCAAGATTATGTGGTTCATGCTCATCATGTTAAAGAAAATAAAACTATTCAAAATATGGAACAATTAAAGAAGGCCGTTCAAGCAAGCAACAAACCTATAATTGTTTCAAATGAAGTAATAGATCTTACGCAATAACATGAGATGATTTTAGAATGGAAAATCAACCATAGTTTGCTTCAAGATAATCTACTGTCGTGAAAATATTACAAACATATAAGCTCATTTGTAGTCATGTTTTTGATGCTATCATTAGTAATGTTGTCTACATGGATGATAGTGGCTTCAGTAAGATGTGACAGGGTACAAATGGTTAACAATATGTTGTTAGTTGTCATGATTGTGTTACAGTTGATCTTGATGAGACAGGTGCACATGACAAACTTCAAAGACAGAGAACAAGCCGGGTGGCCTATCTTGAGATTGATGACTGGTCAGTAACCTTTTGGGGACCAAAAGGTCTTTTAGTGGGGAGGTGTGATCTAGAATTAGATCTACGAGCTTGACGGGGCTCAAAAAGGCCTAAAAATAAAATTTCTCAGAATGGTTTCAAAACAGATGTGTACGTAGGCCTCATCGATATGAACCCAATGCAAATTGAACGGGCTCAAACATATGTCGTATGCTTAAGTTATGTCTATTTGTTCATTTTTCCAAACATGCAAAAAAAATGCTGACTGTACAGTTCGTACAATGCCACTTGGCATATGACTGTACAGGACATACGGCCATACAAATGATGTGGTAGGAACAATCGGTGATGATGTGGCACTTTCTGGAGGTGACACGTGGTAGGGTGACTGGGCGTACTGATGCTGACGTGGCAGACACAGTTGGACCAATCCGGGAGTGACACATGTCACCATTGCAAGGGTGACACATGGCACGCTTGTACGATGACATGTGGCAGGGTATGGTCGGTGACAGGAAGGGTACAATCAATTGATAGGGGAGGTGATGTGATAGCTAGGAAAATCTGCATTTGACACTTGGCATTAGTTTTGGTGAATGAGGAGGTGCCACGTGGCCGACACGTGGGCTATCATGTTGCACCCAAGGATTGGCTTAAAGTTCATTGCAAAATTGTTGGAGCCTCAAGTATTCGACCTTGTGATCTCTGTGGGGGCGAAGGGCTTAGTAAAGCTGGGCTAGCCAACCCACTGGAGGGTGTAACTTAACCATATGGCGACGCTAAATTATTTAAGTTTGAGTGTGGGTGTAAATGGCGAAAAATTTAGGGTTGGGGACTAGCCCCTGACGTGAAAACCACCATACGTCCATTGTAATGTGAACAGGGTTCCGGTCTTCAATCATTCGACATGGAGGTGGATAGGGGTTATCCCCTGGTTCTCGATGTTGGAACATATGACTGGTCCTCCATTGTGGGTTGGCGCACAGATATGACACTGCCCTAGGTTTTGGGGATTCCACCAAAATTGCACCATGCGACCGAGAATTATGGAGGAGGGGCCAGCGGGCAACCCCTAGGGGGATGGCACTTGGACACATGAGTTCATATGATCATGTATTAAGATCACACACCCAGGTCAGAGGGGATTAACCCAAATATATAGAAAAAGTGGGTTTATTACTTTGGAATATGGATTTTTCAGTGAATTTTGGAACAATTTGGAGATTTTTGGCCCTTTTTGGGGGATATTGGGCCCTTTTTGAGGCCAGATCTTGGGAGGAAGTTGGGAGATGGTTACCAAATTCATATCTATATAAATCGAGACTTCTTGAGGCCATGAGAGGATATTCATAACATGTTTATGCTAAATATTTTCCAAGCCAAAGCCATTTTTATGCAGGGAAGTTGTTGAGGAGTGCACCTCTGTAGGCCATTTCTGGGAGCTCCGATCATCTGATTTGAGTGTCATTTATTCTGTTGGGTTCTTGAAATCTGGTAGAACAAGACCAGATCAGTTTTGTAACCTTTTGGAACTACTGTGATTTACTTATTGAGCTTTGAACAGAAATAAGAAAACCTCACCCACTGAGACAAAGGCTCAGAGACGTAGGTGAGATTGCTGAACTCCGTTATCATTTTGGTGTTATGGTTTGCTGCTGTTTTATGCTTCATTTAAGTTCTATACATGTTTATATGGCTTCCACATTTCTTCTATAATTATTCCTCTTTCTTTAATCTTCCTAATTCGTTAGTCAACACATGCTTAATAACTCAACCATATTCGTGTAAAAGATCTTTTCGGATCATGTATCCTTGTACTTTTTTTCATTCACCCAAGCATTGTGTGGCAAAGTGTTGGAAAATACAAACTTTGTACATGAAACTTATGTTGACCAGGAAGGAGGCACGATATAAAGACTCAACTCCACAACAAAAGAAAGAGAAAGGAAAACAAGTCTGGATTCCAAAAAACCATTGCACTTATTGCAACATGGGTGGACATCAAAAGGCTAAATGTTGGAAGCTTAATCCAGAGCTTCGTCCAAACAAGGAAAAAATGATTGCACATGTAATCACAAAGTAAGAGGAATTATCAATGAATAAATAGGAATACAATGAAGGAAAGAAAACAATCACTTGTTTTTTCCAGAAGTGGATGCCACATCTTTATTGTATTTTTCTTCCATTAATGTAATCACACATGTTGAAATGATGACCTTTTATAACATCATTTTGAACAACATAGTGTTTTGTTTTTTTTCTTATGAGTATGTAATTAGTAAGGTCCATTTTTTAACCTTTTGGAGGACCAAAAGGTCTTTAGTGGGGAGGTGTGATCCAAAATCAGATCTAGAGCCAAGATGGGGCTCAGAAAGGCCTAAAAATTAAAGTGCTCAGAATCTCTTCAAAACAGACATGTGCATAGGCCTCAACATTACAACCCCAACGTAACTTGAATGACCTCAAATGAACGTCATATGAATAATATATCACGATCTATTCATTTTTCCAAACATGAAAAATTTGATGACTGTACAATCCATACAGTGCCACATGGTAGTTGACTGTATAGGCCGTATGACCATACAAATGACATGGAAGGGTGCGTTGGCAATGACTGAGAATTTACAGGAGGACGATCCAGAGTGTGACATGTGGCACCACTGTAAGGGTGACACGTGGCACACACAAACATGGCAAGGCCTTACATCCGTATGACATGTGGAAGTTGGCTTACGTGGTAGGTACAGTGGATGATGATGTGGTAGACACGTGGCTAGAATATGGTTGAATCATGCATTGACACATGGGAGTACGGTTGGTGTATGGTACGGTGCCACGTGGCCTAGTCCTCGGTTGCCATGTGGCACCCATTTATTGTCTGATTGGTTTGGAAAAAATTGTTTGAGGGTCCGTGGGCGTCGAAACCTCCATGGGCGACCGAGACTTCGCATAGGCCGGGCTACCAGCCCCCCTACCTAGTAGTTCTTACCCTATAGTAGTGCCACAACTATTTAAGTTTGATGTTATGCTAAGTTTGGTGGAGTAAGGGTTTGGGCCTAGCCCCAAACTCGATGTATTCCATGCAACTGAACTATATGTCCACACCATTGTTTGTTTGGCGTGGATTTGTTATGGAGTGGTCCAGCCTCATCGCATGTGACCCGCGCATATGACCGATGGCATATATGTGTTGGCGCGAATAACGGGTTGGAGCCTAGCCCCCAGTTGCATGAAGTATACCATAAGAACTGATGTTATATTGTTGTTGGAGTGGATAAGGGGTTAGTCCCGATCGGTCAGGCTAGCCCACTGTTAAGCCCTAATATTGGCTCATTACCCCTTAATTGGGGCATATTATATTAGTAATGTTATTTTATTTATGTCAGATTTAGGCCATTAGTTGTAATTATACCTCCTAGTCTCCTATATATACCAAGGAGACATTTTC
>SNQJ01S0000009.1:37616-60082 GCA_010110895.2 Picea sitchensis | reverse complement strand
AGAGTTACTTACAGCCATGACCAAGCCATTCCAGCTTTCTGGCAATGAACACAAGATTAGAAGAGCCCTAACCTCATCATCAAAGTCCACTTTTATAGAACTTAGTTGATTAGTAACCGTATTAAATTCATTTAAATGATCTGAAACAGACCCACCTTCTGACATCTTCATATTAAATAATATCTTCATTAGAAATACCTTATTGGACGGCGAGGGTTTTTCACACAATTTGGCCAATGCATCCATCAAACCCTTCGTTGTCTTTTCTTTCAAGATATTGAAAGCCACCGACGCTGCCAGGCTCAGCCGTATTGTTCTTAGAGCCTTTCTGTCAAGAATCTCCCATTCTTCGTCCTTCATGGCCGCTGGCTTCTTTTCTACTCCGCTCAATGGTAGGAATAGATCCTCCTGATATAAATAATCTTCCATCTGCATCTTCCATAACTGGTAGTTTTGGCCGTTAAATTTCTCGACCCTAAACTTTCCATCTTCTGACATTGCTCCCACTCGAACCATGAACCCTCTTTTCCTGCGAGTTACCTTATGCTATGATACCAGTTGTTAGAAAAACAGGACCACAGAGAAATAAAATAAAACAAATGCGGAAAAAAAACACAAAAGATACACAATACAAGAGAGACACAGATTTACGTGGTTCACCCGGTGTGGGCTACGTCCACCAGAGAAATTGCTAGGTCCTTTCTTTATTATTATCCAACAAAATGAAGGGATACAACCTACAACAAAACCCGCTGTAACTTCCTCTTCTTTCTCTCACAGTCTCCTCCCTCAGAATACAATACTTGCCAACATACATAGCTGCAATACATTTCCCTCATAAAAGAGGGTTGCCTTCTAGGGAAAAAAAACCCTAACATAATCTCTATCATTAGATCTGAGACCTTATAATGAACGGTCAAGAGTTACAATGAAATTACAATATACTTTTACAGGGCAAATTTTGCTTCGGGGGCTTCGCCCCCAAACCCCTGCTGGGGGCTCGCTTGCCCCCATAGCCCCTAGCCGAGGGGATAACCTCCCCGGACCTCGTAGAGGGGGTACCCCCCCCTCTACACTCCCCCGCGTGGAAGAGTGTACATACTTATGGGATGTAAATACTTGATGGGGTATAAACACGGCTGAAAGTAAAAGACCTCTAAATCAGGAAGATAATCAGGCTCCACAACCAACAGTCCCATCCTTCTTGGGTATGATTATGAGTGGATGATGATATGTGACCCACAAGATCAGGTTCTTGGTCGAACTACCCCCTACTCCAATAGTTGTTGCAACTATTTCTTCACTTCATTTGCTTCCACAATGGATTGTCTATATTATCCAATATTGGGTAATGGGGAGTCAAACAAAAACTGTATCTCATGCTCCACTTCCCTCTTAGGTGATATCCCTTTAGTATCTTGAAACATTCCTCTATATTCTTGTATAAATTCCTCCAAATGCTATTTTTTCTCCATAGTACATCCCTCCAAGGATTCATTTACCCTTACCAATTCATCACCTAGTTGATTCTTTCTTAAGAAAAGCAACACATATTTCTTATTAGAACTAATAATTTTTTTGTATTGGTTGGCATTTACTAGTGAGATCTTCGATTTACCTTTGTGTGCATTTATGATGTAGGAATTCCCATCCTTGATCAGGCGATACTAGTTTTATCTATGCATGAATATTGCATCCCTCATATACATGTAGGGGATTCTGAACACTACACCACACATGCCAAGGGGTACTACATATAACTCCACTTCATCAATAAAATATACTCTTACAAAAAATTTGATCTTACACTGTTTTGTGACATTGATCTATGCATCCTTGTTTACCCACTATAATAGATATGGGCTAGGATGATCATGAACCTCCAAACCAAGCTTGTCGACTATATTGGCTACTATGAGATTCACATGTGAAATAGAATAAAATAGATAATATAACTTGGTCTTCTTGATCTGGGTATTGATATGAAATATTTTTGTCATCTCCTTCTCTTCCTTGTGATGAAGTCTACTCATATTCACATCCTTTTGCGCTGAAGTGCGGGAAATATTCACATCCACATCTGAGCTTCTCTCTACCCGACTTCTTGAATCCGTGGCTAGAAGGTTCTTCTTCTTGGCACCCTTCTTATGGTTCTTAGGGTTCATCTCTAGATGTAGTTTCAACATTTTTCTTTAGTGTAACCATCAATATTGATATGGAATATTTTTGTCATCTCCTTCTCTTCCTTGTGATGAAGTCTACTCATATTCACATACTTTTGCACTGAAGGGAAGGAAATATTCGCATCCACATTTGAGCTTATCTCTACCTGCCTGCTTGAATCCGTGGCTAGAAGGTTCTTCTTATTGGAACCCTTCTTATGGTTCTTAGGGTTTATCTCTAGATGTAGTTTCAACATTTTTCTTTAGTGTGACCATCGATATTGCAATGGTTACATTGGTTACTTGGATTCTTGCACTGATGTGCAGTGGTTGTTGTCTTCTTGTATTTCCCTTTCCACTTCTTCTTTCCTTCCTTAGAAGCATCCTGGTGTTATTTCTATTTGGAGCCACTTGGATGTCCTTTTTGGTGACTTGTATTTTCCAGATACTATGCTTGCACATAGGCCTCATCAACTTATTGGGATAGAAGAGCATCCCTTTCTTTCACAAATGACTATGTAGACCCCCTAGAAAATTGAATAGTACATTTGGGTTCTTGGGAGAGATACCCAACATGATAGCCATATTTATGAACTCAGTGGTGTACTCCTACTCAATATGCCCCTGTGTTTTCCTGAAGTAATGTGAACAGATCCATTGGTCCTCTACATAGTACCCGATAGGGTAGAATTCAAACTTAATGAAGGTTTTAAAATCCTACCACTTAGTTACTGGCAGATCACCTTCCAACCTAATTTTTTTAGTGTGGATTTCCCACTAGGTTGATGCATGGCCCTCTAATTTTAGTGGGGAAAAAAAAATCTTCTTCTCCTCATCTATATTTTGAACAATAAAATAGTCCTCTAATTTCTGCAACCTATGATTCAATTTTAATGCATTGATATCACCTTGGTATGGCTTGATATCCACTTTAGATTCCATTTTAAATAAATATTGTGAAGGGGTAATGGCACTGGAACTTGGTTTATCTTTCTTGGACTCTTTCCTCGACTCCTTTTTTAGGTCTTCGTTATCTCCTGGTTTCCCCTCTGATCCGATCTCTGAGTTAGAGCCTCCAATCTCCCTGAATGGTCCAAGTTTGTTTGCTAGAGCTACCATGAGGAGGGTAATATTGTGAGAAATATCAAATATTTTCCCTTTCAGCCTCACACATATCTCTTCTCTTGGATATTTAGGGTTGTTTTGAACATACTCATCCGCCATGGATAGGGTTTTGCGACTGTCTTCTTAGGACAATTCTTTGATCTTGTAAATTTCCACAAATTCCCCAAAGAAAACTGATCTAATACCAACATTATCTGTAAACTCCCATGGATACTACATTTGAATAGTTTATCACAACAGATCTTATAATATGTTGAAATATTTATTATGAAGATTTATTTCCTTAGATCTCATATTTGTTATATTTATCTTACTTCTCTATTTTTTATTATAGAAAATAACTGAAATATGAAAATAAAAGAACATGAAAATGAAAGAACCTCATTCACATAAATAAACACAATATTTACCGTGGGAAACCCAATACGAGAGAAAATCCGATGTTGACTCATAAAATCCTCACCAGTACCATAGTTTGCAAATAGTTGCAAGTCACATTTTTTTTTTTTTTTTTACTATCTATGATATAAATATATAACTAGTAGGTGGGACCCCCTAGGGAGAAAGAAATGATGTTTATTTTCTAGTATTCCCAGGATAGAAGCATTACCAGTCTATGAAAAATTACATAATGGGTTCATTCATGTTATATAGTGATAATATTTTCTTCCTTCAGTTTGATTATGAGTTCCACTTCTGATTTGGTTATAAGAGGAAAAGAAAGGCTGTGCTCATAAAGCTTAAAAAATCCTCTATGTTGCATACATTCATACTCATAAGGTGCTATTATATGATGATTATTTCTCGAAACTTGTGTTGTGGAGATCACAAATCATTAAAATGTTTGGTTAACACTTTTGTCAAAAGCATATAACAGAGTAGGTTAAAATGGTTGGGTACTAAACTACATGATATGATTAAAAGACTTGCAAATTCATTTTTATACATGTATCAGAGTGTGATATAGTTTACATGCAAAACTTTTGGTGCAAACTTGAATAGCATGGCATTCCTATCAAAAACATATATTTCAAGAAGGTATCAAACCTATATAGGAAAATGTGGTATGTTGCAATAAAAGGTTTGAATCTCTTGATGCATATTACATATGGTATAATGTATGAACTCAAAGTTGATATTATATAGTGCAGACTATCATTTAAAAGTTTCTTTTGACACTCAAATTGGAATATACGTATCCATTGCATCATTGATTTGTTTTAAATGTTGGTTTAATGGAGGTTAAAATGAAAACTCTCGATGTGAATCTTTGGGTCGTCATTTGAGTGGATAGCTAATGTGGTTTTTGACATGGTCAATGTGGAATGTGATTTCTTTCACACCTGGCATCACTCTTGGTCTGCGATTTGTTGATGGTGGACAGAGGAATCTAATGTGGATTAAGGATTAACACATATTTTTGTTTTGAATGACGTGATGCTTCCATGCATTCAATGTGCTAGGGTGGAGGTATTTATGCTCCATTTTAGGTATACCGCCCTTGTTATTCATTTTTGCATTTCATATTTACACTTGAGTTGTTGAAGAAGCACCATCCTGGTTGAGAGCTCGACTTTGGTGGTTATGGTAATTGTAGCACTGGTTTTGCGGAGGTATTTGAAGCACTAAAAAATGTATGGATATTTTATCTTGTTATCCATCAAACACACGTTTTTTTGTAGTAATAATCTTGAAATGGCTCTATTTGATCGATTGTTTGAGTGTGTTTGTGTTGTTCTTTCTCTCAAATCATTTTAGGATATTTCTAGAAAATTATTCATGCTCTGTTGATTGAAACAATTCATGTTCAAACCCTTACTGTAAAACCCAGAGTTCCGAGTTAAACTATTTGAGTTGGTTTTAATAACTCCAGATTATTCTTAACCAGTATCGCCTATGTTCTTAAAATAAATCCAACCAAGTTTTTTTTAGCCACCTTTATCTCTAAAAATCCAATCATGAATGTTAGTATGTCTCAAGAAAAGGGTCAAAAGGTTGTTTGGTTCACATGAATATACATTGGTGTATAAAAGAGGGTTATTGTTTTCCTTTGGTTACTTGATGGGTTTCAAACCCATATATTACAAAAATCATATTATGGTTCTTTACCCACTACTCAACCTTGCATGTTGATGAAACAACATTACAAAGAAATTTTTGATGTGCCTTGTTTGATACCATCCTACCTATATAAATTGTTTTGAGAACAAAACTCTATCTCGAATTCCCGACCCAACGTGTGAAAAGTTAGATGGTTTTGGTAGTTGTATTACCAAACCCTATATTCGAAAGTCATAAACTTGTTGTTATGAGGAAATTTTTGTGCATAAAATACAAACCCGAGCTTCATGAATTTTTATATACATTGACTTATTCATCCCAATCCCTTGCTACTCTTATACATAGAAGGTTTGAGTATGAGGTTGTATCCATATTATGGCCAACATTAATATTGTTGTGGCATGTATTGGGTACTCAAAACCATGGTTTTACGATTGTCGATGGATACATTTATATGATAGCAGGGTTATATTGATGATGTTGTTGCCCATTTTCAAATCTTAGTTGATTATGATGGATTTTATGGTCATTTGTTGAAATTTTTTTGATGAACCAATTCAAAGTATTTGCACAAAAAATTTGAAACCCTTGCATTAGGTTTAAGGAAAATATTATACAAGTTCAACTAAGGAAAATGGTTGAAGTGAATAGAGTATTCGACCTATGTATTTATTACACATAAATTGTTGAGGATACAAAACTGCATACGTGAAATAATTTGGTTGATTATACTACATTGACATTTAATTCATCAATTATGAGAGCAATTTAGATTGGTCATAAGCTTTTGATGCTAACTTATATGATGTTTGTTAAAAGCCATTTTGTGACGAGTTTATGAATTCTCATCCTTCATGTTCATCTTAGAACTTGTTCAAAATTAGTTGTTGGAATTAAAAGCACAATTGGCTATGGATTTATGGGCATGTTGATTTTAAGTATGGATTGAAATGAGAGGGTCAAGATTACATGTCATAAAGGAATAATAGATATTTTGTATCTTATGCACATGACCAAATCCCTCATTATTTCATTTTCCATATATTATTCCTAAATTCCCAAAATCATATATCATTTAAACTTCATCTTTTCTTCCCTCTGTTGTATGAAATAAAAAATTATTTTCTACTAGAGAGGAATGTTACTAGCAGTTTGGAATAAGCAATTTGAAATGAAGAATATGTTTTGGGTGTTGCATATATGGTTAAAGGAAGAATTTAAAGCATACATTGTTGAACGTTGTCCATTCACAAGTATAAATTGAACCACAAGCTCGGTTACATGATTATGTATTCATTATCAAAGTACAAGTCTAGGATGACAAAAATAATGAATATTGAAGAAATGTCATGGTTGATTGCTTATTTGTTTTTAGGTCCAATTCCTTTCATCATCCCACTTTCAATGCATTATTCCCAAAATTACCAATATCATGTTCATTTTAAATTCATATTCCCCCCTTGTTACATAAGCAAATTCAAGAATTTTTTGATCAAGGATTAAAGAGATCCTAATAGTCAACTTGAACAACACTTATCCTAGCATATACAACATAATGATTAATTGGCCTTGGGCTTAAGAACTGAGATTTGAGCTACAAGTTTACAACTTATATGTTTTCATTATGAACATATATCACTTTTCTTATAATTTTTCACTTTCCATCCATTACAAAACCCTTCATCTTCTCAGTATCATTGTAAATCCTATGTTCTTGAATAAATATCAATTGTGTGGGTTATAAGATATGGAAACGTTTAAAAAAAGATTAGATAGATTTATTTTGGGTTATTCTTCTCACCCATCTCTGGTTGATTGCATGCTTGATTACTGATTGAGTCAGAGCCATTTTTAAGTTATGATAAATGAAAAATGTATTTGATGTTTTACTTGCTATGGTATACATACTCTGATCCAGTCTTCATGATTAATAGATGAGATTTTTTAGCTGGGGAAGCAACATATATAACAAAGATAACAAGGGAAATACAAGAAAATGGAACAGAGGGAAGCAAGATAGATGGAAAAAGGGTAGAAATAAGAGACTTAGTTTCTCTATCCATTTTGATGAAAAATCAGAGGTGTTTAATCAACTCTTGCAAATCGACCTTCTTAATGTTGCAGGCCAAGGATATTTTAACCCTCCTCCACCACCTATCAGACCTCCATTACAACCTCATCCCAACATAACCAACATTTATGTATAGCCACAAGTGTCTTTGAAGCCTGATATTCCAGTCAATGATGGTTGTAATGAAATAATTCATGATCCTCAACCTCATCATCATGGATGGCCTACTGTATCTTTTCCACTACCTCCACCTACTCTTAAGTAGCCACTTCAACCTGTTGTTTCCATGGCTTCACATGCACTGTTTTCTCAACAACCCAATAATTTTTTTTTTAGATCAGGAACCTGAACCTAGCAAAGGGAAGAAACTTTCCATGTCACCTAGTTCTGATTCATATTCCCATTATGTTACTTCACATTCTATTCCCCCAAAGCATGAGCCTAAGAATATCTCCTTTGGTGATATGCACCAAGAAACATCATCAAATGAAGAAAACAAGTCTACTAAGGTAGATTCAAAGACACACGGGGCAACTACATCTCAGGACAATGGACAAAGGAGGACAACCTCCCACAAAAAATATGACTTTTAATTTATTCTATGATGATTCTATGTGGCAGTTTATTGATGACAGACTTGCAATTTTATTTTTGGATAGCGGATAACACACACACACACACACACACACACACACACACACACACACACACATATTTGGCATGGTTAATTTATTTTTGGGAGTCACAAGTGTGTTTAGGGAATAATTATTTATTTGGGGGATGTCAAATGTGAATATATTTTATGGATGGTATGAATATTGCAATAATGGAGGTACAAGGGGAAAATTTGAAAGATAAAAAATAAAGTTATTTAGGGGGTCCCCACCTATTAGTTATTATTTATAAAAACCCTTATTATAAGTATTTATTTAAATTTTGTCCCACTCAACTAAAGTTAGTTAACTATCCAACTAAAGGTAGTTGAACTAATCAAACTTCCTTTTGAGCAATAAAAGAAGGACTTGATGAAGGGACAAAAGAGGGGATAATAGAGAGGCACAAACTTTGATAAGGTTTTCTGTTTCTCTGAAGTGAGATTACAATCGTATTCCATTCATTTATGAATTACTTGAAGGATGAATATTCTTGTTGATAGCAAGGTTTTACTAAAGGTGGCAATAAGAAGGACTAAGAAGCATAGATTATTGACATGCTTCCAAAGGTCAATCATTTGGTTTGATAGTGTAATAATTCTTATTTGACATCTACATTAGTTTTTAGTGTTGATTAGAATTTTTTTGTAGAGTCAAGACAGTGGCACATTTGTGGATTATTGATCCAGTTTTATCAATCTTTGTTTTTACTTAGAAGACACCAATAGCCTCTGTGCGATGTAAAATTACACCTTTGACTTATAAGTCTTACTTTGGTCCTTACCCATGCAGGAGTATGAGGATAAAGTTTTTGGTTGTAATTTAGAATTGTATTAATAAAAATCATTGTTGGTTTTTATCTCACATTTGGACTTGATATGTAATGTTGTTTCAGATTTGTCTTCTGATTGTTTCTTAAATATGATGTAAATTTATGTTTTTTCTTTGATAAAACACCAAACACATAAAACAACATTAGGCCCAAGTACATATTGCTTGAGGACTAATTGATATTTTTGTAAAGGCTATAAACATAGGGTAATAATCTCGCCTATCTTTCCTCAACCTAGCAAGATTAAAAAATGTTGTTATAAGGACATCCATTCTTTTTCATCAACACCCATCTTGAAGGTCAGGCCTATGCTATGATATCTTTGCTTTAGTTATCAAAATGCAAATACAAAGGAATGGGCACTCGCTATGGAGTTTCCTATGACACCGTGGCCTAAAAGGATGCTACAAAATATTCCTCATCCTCTGTTATGCCCTAAAAATACCACACCTAGATGTTTTTTCTCAGCTATGGAACAAGTACAATACTAAATAATGGAAACCCTTCTCCTAGTAGCAAACCAATATTTAACACAACTTGATAATTGTCTAGGGTCAGGGTTTTGAATTTCTAAACCTTCAGTTAGTGATAAGGTTTGTACCTTCTAGAATCTTCTTGAAAATCCACACGTGGCTATCCCTACACATTTGAGTAATGGGGGTTGATGTGGCATCCGATCGTACCATGGTGGTCAACAAGGTAGGTCAACTTGCAGGAGGCATAAATTTCACATACAAACTCCGATCAAGGTGATTTTTGCACCATTGGAAAGGTATTGGTGTATAGAATATGGAATCTTCAACCAATGAAAATTTTGGAACAAAAAAATGTTATTTTATGCTTCAAAACGAGTCAAGAATATTGTAGATGGTTTTTTATCCCAATTTTGCAAACTAGGACATGCTGCCAAATTGGCCATGCAAGTCGATTCCTCCAATTTTTCCCACGCAAAAAGTATCGATATACATGAAAAATTATATATTGATCCAATCCAGATCAATGATTTTTTTCCACAAGGTCCTTTCCCCTTTTCCAGATCTTGTTCATGGTTTTTTCCTCATTGTGTCCTTTCCCCTTTTTAAAATTTTTTGGGCCACCCTCAACCATTGATATGACGAGTGGGGGTAATATTGGACATTCATGGATTTTATTTTTATTTAGACCCTCACCAAAATTTTGGACACCGCAAAGTAATGTCAACTGTAGAACTTCCTCAGTAGGGCAAAGGATGATAATTGATTCACACTTAGGTTTATATAGTAGGTGTTTCGATTCATTCAAATGGGATTTAGGAGATGGGTGATATTGAGATGACTATAAAAACTTGGGAGGGTTGTTCTAGGGGTAAAAAGATAGCAAGGAACATTCATAGAATCTATGCTACTTTGGAACTCGGTAAGTAGACCATCAAATTGTTAGTAGTGGAATTTGAAGGTAAAATTGATAAGTAATTTCAACCTTACAATTAAAGAGATGTTTTGAAATCAGCCCATGTTTTGAAATCAACAAAAGAAAAAGGCTTAAATCTTAAAAACCACCCAATACTACAAAATTTCAAAGATGTATTTCTAGATGAGATACTCGGTCTACCTCCAATGAGATATATTGGCTTCTATATCAACATTATGCCTAGAGTTTCACCTGTATCCAAGGCTCCTTATAGAATGAGTATTCCTAATTTAATTGAACTAAAAATATAATTACAACATTTTCTAGAAAATAATACATTAGGCCAAGTGTGTCTCCATGGGGGGAAATAGTTTTGCATGTGAAAAAAAATGGGACCATCATATTATGTATATACTACAAACAACTGAAAAAGGTTGTAGTGAAAAAAATGCCCATTTCCTTGGATTGATGAATTATTTGATCAAGTAAGATGGTCAAAAGTGTTTTGAAAAATTCATTTGAGGTGAGGATATCACCAAGTCAGAATCAAAGATGAAGACATTCACAAGAAAACCTTTAGGAAAAGGTATGGTCGTTATGAAGACATTCACAAGAAAACCTGTAGTACCATTTGGACTTACCAATGCCCCAACCACATTTATGTTCCTTATGAACAATGCCTTCAGTAAGTATTTGGACAAGTTTATGTTTGTTTTTATTGAAGGCATACTTTTATCAAAAGTCTAAAGAACATGAGAATCATATAAGAATAGTTTTTGAAATTTTGAGAGACATCAATTGTATGCATAGTTAAACAAATGTGTTTTCTATCAGAAACATATCCATTACTTGGGTCACATTATCTCATAATAAATAGTATCTATAGATCAAGAAAATATTGAGGTCATGTGAATTGGCTTAGTCCTAAAAATGTGACAGATCTGAGGTCCTTCATGGGTTTTGTTGGTTATTATTAGAGGTTCTTTGACTGATTCTCCAAGATTTATTAACAAATAATTTTCTTATATAAGAAAGAAACAAAATTTTTGTTATCTCATAAATGTGAAGAGAGTTTTTAGCGACTGAAATATTTTTTTACGAGCGCATTGATTCTAAAAATATTAGACCCAAATACATATTTTATAGTGTGCACATATGCATGTGGAGAAGGACTTGGTGGAGTTCTTATGCAGTATAACTATGTGGTAAGTTATGAATAAAAAAATTTAAAATCTCATGAGAGGAACTATGCCACCCATGATCTAGAATTTGTTGATGTAATCCATGCATTGAAAATGTGGTGCCATTATTTGATAGGCACCAAATTTATATTAATGGATGATCACAATGGGATGAAGTATTTTTTTGGTCAACCACACTTGAATTCCAGATAAGTAAGAAGGTTGGATTTCCTCAGAGAGTATTATTTTGAAATTAGACACATGGAGGGAAAGAAAAACAAAGTAGCAAATGCACTCAATAGAAAAATGCATGTGATGCATATGAAAACCATCAACACTTGTAAATATGATTTGAAAAATAGAGTAGTAGGATCTCTTTTTGATAATGAACATTTTATCCAAGTAATAAATAGTTTACAAAAAGAAAAACTTGAAAAAAATATAAAGGTTACTAGAAGAATGAAGAAGGATTTCTGATTTATAAGGACAAGTTGTATATTCCTAATTCACCAGAGCTAAAAATGATCATCATGGATGAAATGCATAAGAATGCATGAACACAAGCTACCAAAATATGATTCCTACAACAAGGAAACAATATTTCTCACCTGCAATGAAAAGGGATGTTGCAACATACATTCCAAGATGCATTAAAAGCCAATAGGTCTATTACAACCTTTACGACTTCTAGAATGTAAATGGGAGGTGATAACAATAGTTTTTATCATAGGGATCCCCCAAAAATTGAAGCAACATGATGCTATTATGGATGTGTTTGATCAACTAAGAAATGTTGTTCATTTTATTCCCATAAAATATAGACGTGAAGCAATACAAATCATAGAAATATTCATGAGAGAAATTTTGAAATTTCATAGGATTCCCACAACAATTATATTAGACAAACACCCAAAGTTTACATGAATTTCTTTGAAAGGGTTGCTTGAATGTTTAGGTGCTCAATTAAATTTTAGTATTGATTACCATCCACAAATAGATGGGTATACTAAGAGAACAAATCAAATCCATGAATACTTGCTTTACATGCATGTTATGAGTAAACCAACTAAGTGGGAAGATTACTTACACCTATTAGATTTTCCCTATAACAATGGATATCATGCATGACTAAAAATGAGTCTATTTGAGGCAATTTATGGTAGAAGATGCAATAATCAAGTAATCTAGGATAATCTAGTGAAAAAAAATATGCTTGGGCCAAAAATGCCTAAAGAGATGGAACAAGAGGTTATTAATATTAAACAAAATCTAAAGATAAACCATGGCATGTAAAAAGGTTATGCAAACAAGAACATAGTGCATAATGAATAAAATTGGGGACTATGTTTACCTTAAAGTTAATCCATGAAGGAGTTCCTTAAAACCATGAAAATGTACCAAGATTGCACCTAGATAATATAGACTGTTTGGGATCCTAAATAACATATGCCTATTAGCATATCAACTTATATGGCTTACTAGCATTAAAGGACATAACATTTTCCACGTCTCATTTATTAATAAATACATACATGATCATAACCATGTAATTGATTAGGCCATGATTCAGGTGAAACCATAAGGAAATTTCTGGCCATAACCCCTTTGTATCCTAGACAAGAAAGTAATATTGCTCCAGAACCAAGTCATCAACTAGTTAATGGTGCAATGGAAGCACTTTTTTCTAGATGAGGTTCTGTGGGAATTGGAGGATGACATGAAATGAGGTATATCCATTCCTATTATAGTCTTAAGTATTTCTGAAAGAAAATAACATTGAGGATGTTTTTGTTCCAAGGGGGAGGGGAATACAATATCCTGATTTTGACCCTTTAGAATTTTTAGACATGATTATGTATGCATTGTAAATCATGTGCATATGTATTTTTAATTGCTATTATTTTTGCATACCATGAAGCAACATTGCCATGGTAATTTTGAAGACTTGTAATTATTACTTTGAAGATTAATAAAAATTCCAAGGCTAACTAAGAAAGAGTACCTAAGGGAATATGATTCCACTAGAGGGGAAGAGGTGAGGGGGTCAAAGGGGATGATTATTAATCCTATCTACTTATGTCTCCTAATATTGCATTTCTTATTTATCATTAACTAAACTCTCCACTCTTTTAATTCTAATGATGGTTTGTTAGAAGACCTAGTTTGATTTGAATGGAAAAATGAGAGTGGGATGGGGGAGAGGAATGCAAATACTCAATCTCTAGGAATTATAACCACCTCCATACTTTCATGCAAATAATAAGAGTTCGAATTAGGAGGAGTTTTCTTGGAGTTATGTGCTATATTGAGGATGGAAGACTGCTTTCCATGAAAATCAAGGAGTAGAGCCTTGTGAAGATGGTAGAAACAAAGGGGAAAACTAGACTTAATGAGGAGGAGACTATAGTGTAACCAGAGATATTAGGATGATTAGAGGCTCATCTCCCTTATCCCTATGGATTATTGATAATTAAATATCCAATAATTAATTTCTGGTAGGATTGAATACGAAATTAGATATTAATTTGGTATCCTAATAGACATATTGAAGAACACTAAGAAGAAGAGGATTCCTAAGGTATTGTGGAGTATATAATGGGGTATCCTATTTTTTTGTATGGGGTAGTAGAGGGAGTGCCATAGCTAGGCTATCTGGAAGATTAGGAAAAAAAATCTACAATGAGTTTAATGGTTGATATTGGAAGGATTTCCAATGGAATAATTGACCTAAAGGTCTTGAAACTGTTTCCCTTCACACTTATGGTATCAATCATGTCTAGGGGGTGGAATCCATAGAGGAATACCTATAGTTGGGCAATTTTTTTTTATCACTTATTCAGTTGCTTGAATCAAATTGTTGATAAGTGTTTTATCTCTAGTCTAGAAATATTTTGTTATCTTTGAATATAAAGACATTTTACTTATGAGTAATTGCATTGATTTACCTATATGTTTGAAAAATTTCTATCTACAAACTATTGGTAGAAAAAAATTCAATTGAATGCTTATTAAGTTGTTGATTGAAGGTTTTGCATGCTTGGAATATTTTATTGTATGTGTATGTAGGAATCAATGTGTTAAATCCACAAAGAAGAGAGGAGAATGCACTCAGGGATGCATTCTGCACTGTAACTTCTTTAAAACTTGGCCTCGTTTGTTGGTTATGATGTATAATATATAACACAAAGGATGAATCATTGTTTACTAAGTGAAACTACAATGAGATTTCAATTGATTGAAACTTAGGGAGAAATGGATCATCCCTTCCCTGTAAAAAAAAAATGTTGTTATTGTTCATTGTCTTCAAGATGTTGTTTTTATTGAATGAATGGGCATAATTTCATTGATATTCCTCTTGGGAAAAATTCAAATTTTGGGTGTTTTTGTTTGATGAGTGATAGAGTGGAAATGTGGGTATGTTGGGTGATGATGAGTGTTAGAAAAACAAGATCATGGAGCAATAAAATAAAACAAATGTGGAAATAAAACACAAAAGATACACAATAGAATATAGACACATATATACATGGTTCACCCAGTGTGGGCTACGTCCACCAGAGAAATTTCTAGGTCTTTCTTTTATTATTATCTAGTAAATGAAGGGATACACCATACAACACACCCGTTGTAACTTCCTCTTCTTTTTCTCACAGTATCCTCTCTCATAATACAATATTCACTATCACTCACAACCATAATACAATTCCCTCATACATAAAAGGGGGTTGTCTTCTAGGGAAAAAATCCCTAACATAACTTCTTCCATCAGATCTGCGACCTTATAATGAACAATCCAGATTGACTATGAAATTATAATATTTTATAAGGAATTTTTTCCCAAAATTTCACTTAGGGGGAAAGCTTCCCCTGGACCTCCTTGACAACAATAGTGGGGGGAAATCTCCCCACACCCCCCATTAGGAATGGGATCCAAGCACGACTGAAAAAAACCTCGAAAATAGGAAGATAATCAGGCTCCACAACCAACGATGAGAACACCCTTATGGCCATAGCCTAATATTGTTCAACCCACATTGTGTGTGTGTGTGTGTAGGGTGAAATTATGAAAAACTCCTCCTCTTCAATATTGAGTTACGTGTTTGACTATTTGGTGGAAATCCCAAGTACGGATACCTCTTTTGATCATTGGAAATAACCTAGAATATGGAAATCATTTAATTGTAATAATGGTTGGATTTTTTTTCAAGTTTACCAAGTTCCCCTATATTATGTGAATCCACAATGCAATTATGTGCAAATGCCATTTTATCTATTAATTTATTAATCATGAATGAATCGGTGAAATGTTTAAATTTATTCTAGATCAAATGACATATTAGACCTATTTGAGATTGATGATAGAGTATTTGAAAATGCAGTAAATTTATTTGGACATATGGAAGTTAGTTTTAATCATAGAAAAATGATTTTTTATAACTTTGGTAGTACTCTAAAGTAAAGAAACACTGTAATGGATCTTGAATGTATGTTCCCTAGTTTTTTTAAGAACTTGAGTTATTGCTAGGTTAACTCTCTACTTTGGGTTTGCTAAGTTGTTGCCAAGTCTGAGCCATGTGACTTGGAGTTAAATTTCAATTTTCTTATTTGTATGTCCAATGGGTATAAATTTTCTAGCCTATTTCAATTTCTCAAATACTTTAGTATGTGAGTGGCCTTCCATATTTTTGTGCTATCAAGGTGGTTGCTAGTAAGTTGTTTTCCACTAGTTTATAATCACATGTTGCCAAAATCCAGGTGTAGTATACATGATCAAATCCCTATAGAGATGTGATTTAAACTTGTGTTACATAGAATAGTCTTATCCCTCACTTTATACTCCCTTCTAGTGTTCGTTTCACATATTAGGTTGGCTTTTATTTTAGCTTCTTATTTTTTTTGGCATGGAATGTGAAATATTGAGTTGAATATTTATATCTTCTTTGTTCTTATTAATATAATAAATCAATTAGATAATTCATTCCTTTTTTAAAGGGATAAAGTCAAAGATACACAAATATTGTTAATAATAAAATTAAGTTCTCCAATTCCATGTTAAAGATCATATATGGAGTATCTTTGTTGTGTCATTCTCATTGCTCATATTATGTTTTAGTTATGTTTCTTAGTATCCTCCTTTTGAGTTATATATTATGAAAATTTAAAGCCATACCTCTGTGTTGATGTGGGAAAAATGTCCCATGCCAACATGAGGGAGGATCACTCAATTGCAGATCCCAACCAGACCTTCTCTCATTTGGTATGTCAATCTCCATTGGTATGAGGTCTCGGTAGCTGCAAACTAAAAGGTTTTCTCTCCGAAGAGAGACTTGTTAATTTAATCTAATCTTAATCCTAAATGAAATCCTAATATACGATGCAAATGCAATCCTATTCTAAATTCTAACTATTCCTAATATAACAATAACAAAAATCAATTGTAGGCATATAGTTTTACTTATGGAAACATAAAGAATTCACATTTCTCAATAAGAAACCATACTAGCATACCCATCTGCACATATATGACATTGAATATGTCCCTTCAATTGAATTCATAATCTATTCATAATTATTTCCTACATAATAATTGACATAAATGGAAAATTGCTAACACCTGTAGATAATTATAATCAATCAACAATAGTTCTATTGCATGAATAGACCATGAATAAAGTCTTCCTTATATTCATCCTTTAGAAGGAATTCCTCAAACCGATATACAAGTAAAAACCAAAATATTTTGAATTTGTCCTGAAGCTTGATAAAAATATACAAGGCTCAATTATGGGTTATCCAACCCCTCTCCACCACTAAGGGCGAAATTGCATTTATAACATTTCTTAGTCACTGCCCCTGTGACCATTCATCTTTTGGACTCCTCGCTTCCTCTCTATATCATGTAGTTACATATATTCCTCTTCCTAGACTCTTCATTTTCCCAACAACTATGTCTTCATTTGGACTCTTCACCTCTTCTCTTTCTTGTCAAATTGTGAATATACAGTCAAACGACAACAATAAAAATACATAAATTCAGTTATATGTGAGTAAAAGACTAGATAATAACAGTTGTAGAAATAAATTAAAATACAAGAAATTTTAAATTTCAATAAGCAAGAAAACTATTTCAAATTATTCCTCAATTCCTAAGCTTTCCAAAGAGCTCTTGTTTTCTCGATTTGGCCGTCGGAAACTCAAGTTATGGGTTGCAGAAAAATTCGTGGCCAATATCCAAGTAAAATCGTGCATTCTCATTCATCAATTTTTTCGGGCATTTTTGTTGTCAATCTGAAAAAACTAATTCTTTCATCATGTTCCTCGCAATCTCATATTTACAACGAGCCATCTCGTGTCCAGTTTGGCCACCTGAAAATCAAGATACCGCTCCCAAAAGTGCACATTGAACAACCGTTGACATGATCTTGGGTAAATTGAACATTGATCTTATAAGCATAATGTTTTATCCCACATGTATTTTTAAAAATAATTGCAAGGGGTTTATAATTTTTTTTCGTACCAAGTTTATTTTTGTGTGGAGTTAGGAGAGGTATGGAATGTTGAACCTGCGTTAATGTTTTGTATATACCTAAATCCGAAAAATAGAAAATAGAAAATATAAATATAAATAAGCTTGTATGTGAAAATACAAAATTAATAAAATAACCCCAAATTCAAAATCCCGAAATTCCCATGTCCAAAAATCATATCCCAAAAATATGAAAAATAATAAAATAATCCAAAATCCAATGTCCGAAAATCCGATCGAGAAAATGATTTCACGAAAAAACCTCTGGGAGAAACGTCCAAAGGGGTTTCGAGAAAATGTTTCCAAAGGGTTTCAATAAAAATGTTTCAAAAGGGGTTTGGAAATAACATGTCCAAAGGTGTTTCAAGAAGAATGTGTCTAAAGGTGTTCGGGATTAATATGTCTGAAGGTGTTCAAGAAGAATGTGTCCGAAGGTGTTTGGGAAAGGAAGAAAAGCCCAAAATGGTAATTTGGGAAAATTACTTGATGTTGAATTCCCAAAGTAAACTTCCCAAAATCAACATGCAATTAAAATCTCCTTAAATGAATGTTCGAAGGTCTAAAGTTGAAAGGGAGAGCCCAAAATGTGATAGACCGAAAGAGAGAGCCAGGAATGGAAACCCAAAAATAATAAAATATTTTTCCTAAAATTGTAAGTGTCCAACCCGATGTAAATAATACCAAAAATCATAATAAAATAATACAAATACCATGCTTTCTGGATTTTGGAAAATGCATGCATGTGAAAGTGAATTAGGAATTGGGAAATTAAACCAAAAATAAAAATTAAATTAAATATAAATAATAAAAATAAATAAAAATCAAATATGAATCTAATTCTTCAGGAAATTTGAGAAAACTAAAAACGTGAAATAAAATAACATAAAAACATCTCGATTTTTTTTTTGCAAATCTAGGTTAAAAATTAAAATAAGTAAATAAATGTACAAGCCCATATATACAAAACAAAATCTGCATGAGTTGGGAGAAATGAGGTTGAGTTACAAATCTAGATTAAGGTTCTAAATCTAGATCAAGGTCCCAACTGCAGATCAAGCGTCTGATTGTGGATGGAGGTTCCATCTTAGATCAAGGTTCCACACCTATAAATTCAAGAAATCCGAAAAAGGCATATTATGAAAATTCCAGATGTCTAGATTAAAATTAATGTGACATTGAAGTTGAAATCCCAGATCCAGATATTAGAATTCAATGATGTTAGGAAATATTAGGATTCTGGATATCGGTAATCATTAAAATAATGAAACCAAAAAGAATGATTGAATGATCAAACCTTAAATTCAAAGGGTCAATTAATATCATAAATAATCCTAAGAGCCTAAATGAAATGCTACCTAGGTTTGCTTGAGAAGGATAAATGATGCATGATATAAGTCATCCTAGGCTACTAATACTTGAAATTAGGATGCCTTAATATTGTGATCACACTATAGGACCAACGTTCAATTGCCTTTCCTCGACCATACCATTTATCGATGCCTTCTTGTTTTTTTGACACAACTGTGACAATTATTCGATCTACTTTGAGATAACTTGTGCCTTCATGAATTAAATAACACCACTTCAAACCAAGTTACAAGATAAAGCAAGAAATCATCACAGGAAAATAGAAGTTAAGGATCAATCAAGAATTAACATAGAAGAGTCAATAAACATGATCAATGGGTAAAAACATTTCAAAAGACTATTTACAAGGAGCATGTCAAAGGATAGAAGGAGCATTGCAAAACAAATATCTCCTTTAGAACAACAAAAAGAATGTACGATCATCAAAGAGATATTGAGCAATGAAAACCTCCTCAAAGATAAGCAATCATTAAAGATCCAAACCCCTAACCCCCTAGGTAGTCAAAGAGTATACAATGGGCTAACAATAGTAATAGATTAGTCATTAGAGATAAACTTTTGGTATGGGGCCCTTTTCCTTTTGCTTATAAAAGAAAAAATATAAGGGGGTATTGTTGTGGCCACAACAATTGGTGACTCACTGGAAGAACCAGTTGATACTGAGAGGGGGGTGAATCAGTATCAAGTACAATTTAAAACCTTTTTCAACTTATACTTAAACCATTCAATTATATCCAATGAGCAATGAACAATAGTATAAGAGTTACACCAATACACAACAATACACCATGCACAATAGATGAGAAATAATCAATAGCTATTGTTCAAGGGAAGTAATGACTTCAAAAAGTAGCTACAGATTCCAAATCTAAAGGGAGGGATAAACCTCCAAGAGGAAGATACAATCATCCAATATCAAGAGAGATTTGAACTCTCCATCCTTTCCCCTTCCTTCCACCCAAGAATATACGAGAGATAATAAAACTTCACATTAAATCATCACCATCAATCAACCATCACATAGAACCTGATAATGCTTCCCGAGGCTTCTTCAATTTCTACAATTATTCAATTCTAGGAATACTTTGATACTGTAGATAATATTATTCAATTTATTCTCTGAAACTTCTCCAAGTTTCACTCCTTGAATCCTCCCCAAAAAGAAGTTATAGAGAGAATGGTAGACCTTGTTCAATTCTGGTTTATTCAGGAGACCAAACTTGTACAAAATGCTCCGCGCTCAATATTTAACATCGGATTCTGAAACTCACACAAAATAAACTACAGTATGTACTCTTTCCAATGAAATTTTTCCCACATCATTTGGATTCTCTATGAAGAAGTTATGACTGTTTACCCGGAACACTTGTTTATTGACTAGCTTCAGGACTGGTCACAAACCCTATCTTCCACAGAGTGTATCTCCATAATTATAGCGAATAAAGAGATGAAAATTTTACCATGGGTACCTTGATATGTATTCTCAATACCATATGAATTTCACCATCTTAATTGTTCTAGAAAAAAATGTTATAGAAAAAATGGTAAAATGACCTGAAAATAACATACCTTAGAACACACCACCAAAAGACTTCATCCTCCCTTGAAATACGACCTTATTTACTTCCGATTTTCTCTGAAATTGTACTTGTGTATTAAATGAATGTATAATGATATTTATTTATACCATTTATGTCACTTTATTTTAACATTAGGGCCGACCTGTCACTTTCTTATTTTGTAATTCTTTTCTTTAATTATCTTTCGGGCCTACATGTACTTCCTTCAATTCACTTGGTCATCTTCAAAAATTCATTTCTCCTCAACCATGAGGATCCACGTGACGTTCCACATACCACCGGAAACAGCATGATGTATACTATCCATCCATGGGTGTTGTATTTGCATGTGAATTTTCCTTCATGTCCAAATACCTTCATCAATCTTGCAGTCAAAAACCCATGACTAGGGTTGACATCAATGCCAACAACCAATCTTCCAACAATATCCCCCTTTGTCATTGAAGACAACACTCATGCTCCCCCTGTCATCATGATCCCAATTTCTCTCCCCCTTTGACATCAATGGAAAAGGGTGGGGCTTCTCCACCTGACTTTAATGGCAAAAGGTAACTTTCTTCTTTGGAGTTGCTCCCCCTAAACATATAGCACTTAATAACGCTTCATTTTTATGGTCTCTTTCTTCCGTGGAGATTTTCTGTGGTTTTAGGACATATATATTATTTGGTATTCTTGTTGCAATTGCAACCAATCTTCCTGAGTTATTTTCTCTAATTTTACATTTTCGGGAGTCAAATGTAAGAGTGTATCCTTGATCACACATTTTACTAACACCGAGTAGATTATGCTTCAAGTCTTCAACCAATAGGACATTCTTTGCTTTTACATTTTTGATTTCAATCTCTACTACAACTTCTCCAAGCATTTTGGCATATGAGTCATCTCCAAATGTAACATTGCCACCCTTTCTCTTCCAGCTAATGAATTTTATTGATCCCCGGTCATGTGTGAAGAACATCCACTATCTATGTACCATTCATCTTCTTCTTTACATTATTCAACGGTCAATTCTATTCGACAATATTCATTGTTTGGAATCTCTTTCCTTCTCCATACCGTGGTTGGCAAAGGGACATCTTCATTCATATATCTGCAATCTCGTGCTTTGTGACCAAGATAATTACATTTTTAGCATGCAATATTTTTGTCCATCAATGGGGAAAATGAATTATAACTTCTGTTGACAAATCCACGATTATTTCCATATCTTTTATTTACACCATTCATGTTTCTTGCGTATGTGCTCCTTTCATTGATTCTGCAATTAATTTCCTTATGTCCAAAATTTTTGCAAGTATAACAATGACCAAGAAAGACATTTTGATACCTTGGAGTAAGTGGGCTTCTTTGTGATGTAGTCCATCTGGGTTCATGATCTATTCTTTTGTAGTTTCCTCCATACTGATTGAAGCTTCTTTGATTCATGAAGGTAAGAGGTCTTCTTGGACATTCATCTCTTTTGTAATCATTCCTTCTTTCTGGTATCTTGGTCCACTTCTCATCAACTATCTGTATAGC